>CM060177.1:19997539-20219587 GCA_030549775.1 Tamarix chinensis | reverse complement strand
CGGTGGCCTGAAAAAGGAAAGAAAAGGGTAAAAGTCGAATGATGGGGAAAAAGATAGGGAGAATTAGGGTGGGAGTTGAGGTGTTTTGAGTTTCCTAGAAGGAGAGGAACAAGATAGAGGTGGTGGCGCAACCAAAGGCGGTGGCACACGGCGGTGGCGGTGGTGGCCAAATGGAGAAGAAGGAGAGAAGGAGAGGAGGAGAGGGAGGAAGAGGAAAATAAAGGTAGGGGAAGGTTGAGTAGGGTCTGCAGAATAATTTGTGAGGTGAAAGGAGCGACAAAAACGGCAGAAGAGGTGGCTAAGGGTGGTTCGAAGGGCGGCGGAGGTGGAAGAAAGGGTTGATAGGGAAGGGAAGTTTGCACAGTCGGGGAGACTTGTGCAGGAAGAATCGATGGTGATGGATTATTTGGTTAGCTAGAGAGAGGTGCAAGGAAGAGTTTGGTAGGTGGAATGGGTGGCGGAGTTAGCCGGAGGCGGTGGAAGAGGCGTCTAAAGGGGCGGCGGTGGCAAGGACGGGAAATTCTGGGTAGGAGTTAAAGGCTCAATACAAGGTAGGTTATGAGGGTATTTATAGGTTTTAGAAGGTAGATTAGGATTCCGTGGGTCGGCTATGGGGTAAGGAAAGTAGGGTTAGGGTTGCCGGCGACGAGGTTGGCCGGTGGTAGCAACTTTCAGGGGAGGGGTGCGCAAGGAAAGAAGAGGGTTAAACGGAAGGATAGAGGAGGTTAGTTGGGCGAGAAAGGCCTGAGAGTCAGGGGGAAGAGAGAGGAAGGAGAACGACCGGTCAAAAAGGGCGAGATCGCTGGCGAAAAACCAGGGTAGGGCGGCGGAGGTTGCAGGTCGAAGGTCGGCATCGGGGGAGGGCTAGGGAAGAAGAAGAAGGGGGTCTAGGCCGGGGAGTTTGCAAAGGAAAAGAAAGAAAAGAAAAGAGGGGAGACCAGGCGGTCGGCGCGAGGGAGGAAGGAATTAAATGGAATGCTGCGGTTTGAGGAAAACAGAGACAAAACGCAGCGCGGAAATGACGGGTGAGGGGCGACGGTCACACGAGCTGGGCCGCGCCGAAGGAAGGAAGGAGGGAGGGGATTTGGCCGCGGGAGAGGGCAGGCCCAATAGGGAAAAGAAGAAAAAGAAAAAGAAAAGAAGGAGAAAGAAAAAGAAAGAAAAAGGAAGAAAGAAAAGGAAAAAGGAAAAAGGGAAAATAATTAGGTTTGGTATTTAAATTAATTAAAATATTTGGGACATTTAAAAATAATAATATTTAAATAAAATATTATTTAAAACCCTTTTTAGGCTAAATTAGGACTTTTAAAAGATTTTTCATAATTTCCATTTTAATTAGCAAAACACCTTAATTTTATTCAATTAAATTATTTATAAAATTCATATTATTTTGAAACTATTTTCTCCTTCTTATTTTAAATAAAATAACTTATTTAATTAATTAAAATAAAATCCTTAATTAGCTAAAAATACACAAATTTCTCCTAATTAAAACACTTATAAATTCCTTCTTGATTTACCCTAATTAATTTCCTTTTATTTTAATAAAAATAATTTATTTAATTAATTTTTATAATAAAACCTCATTTAAATATAATTTTTAAAATTAGAAAATTTTGGGACTTTTCAATCTTACCATAGAGATTCACCTCTCTAAGCTTATCAAATATCCTCTTCAACTATTATATATGCTCGAAGTCACTCTTGCTATATACCAAGATATCATTGAGGTAAACAACAACAAAGACTCCAAGGAATGGTTTAATTACCTCTATCATCAACCTCATGAAGGAACTCGGTGCATTACATAGCACAAATGGCATCACCAACCACTCATACAACCCGTACTTAGTCTTGAAAGCTGTCTTCTACTCATCCCTTTCTCTTATTCTCATTTGATGATAACTGCTTCTAAGTTCAATCTTTGAGAACACCTTTGCACTATGTAACTCATCTAACATGTCATCCAATCTTAGCATCAAAAATCTATACTTGATTGTGATGTTGTTAATTACTCTCAAATCAATACACATTTTCCACGTACTATCCTTCTTAGGCACTAACAAAGCTGGAACCCCGCATGGACTCATACTCCTAAATATAACCTCGATCTAACAACTCTTACATTTGTTTCTATAGCTCCTTAGCCTCCACTAAATTGCATCTATAAGTTAGTTTTTTCGGTAATGGAACTCCTAGCATAAGATCAATAGCGTGCTCAATAACTCTCAAATAAGGTAGCCCACTTGGAAACTCTTCCAAAAACACACTAGCATATTCTTTCAATACTTGTTGTAATTTTGGATCTATATTAACATTCTCCCCCCATTGGACCTCTTTTATCACTAATGCATAGCATATCTTCTCATCTTTCATTGTTTCATTCATCTCACACTCCTTAAGGATCAACAACTCTATGCTACTCTTCTTTCTTCCCTTTCTACACCAAACATCTTCTTCTTTCTTTTTTTTTTGTTCTTTTCATTGCTTCATGCTCTTAGTTCCTTCCCCCTTTTCATTCCTTAAAATCGAATCCTTCACATCTAGATTAGGTTTTAGCCTAAACTTCTTTGGACCCTTACATACCACATACTCATTGATGAACTCGTCATGCACAACCTTCCTATCAAATTGCCAAGGCCTCCCAAACAAAATGTCACAATAATTAATAGGTATAATATCGCATAAAATATCATCAAAATAATTTTCAATCTTAAAATAAATTAGAGTTTGTTTGGTTACTCTTATGCCTTTATCTTTGTTGAGCCATTGGAGTGAATATGATCTTGGATAACCCTTGGTCTCCAAATCAAGCTTGTTTACCATCTTCTCACTATAAACATTAGTGTATGAGCCACAATCAATGATGACTTTACACACTTTATCACCCACTCTACACTTAGCCTTGAAAACCTTCTCCCGTTGAGTGAGTAAAGGTTGTTATCGTACTTGAAGCACCCTTTGCAACATATAACAACCCACTTATACTTCTTCCAAAGAACCTTCGAGCTATCATTTTCTTCTTCTAAGTCATCATCAAGGTCTTCATTCTCTCCATAAGCCTCCATATTCTCTAGCTACTTCAAAGTCAATGCACTTTGGTTTGGAAAATCCCGAGCAAAGTGGTCATAACCTCTATATTTGAGGCATTGTTTGTTCACCTTATCAACCATTTGATCCTTGCCCTTTTCTTTATGAGTGAACCTTCTAACATTATCTTGGTTTGAAGCTTAAGAAATTGGTGGCTTCAACATACCTATGAATGTCGAACCATATGGAGCATTAGTTGACTTGCATAGTGGCTTTGTCCTCTTCAACTATTTTTGGAACTTGATGGCTAACTTGGTTAGTTTTCATATACTTCATAAGGATACACCTCAAACTTCTCTCAAAGATTCATAATTAAACCCCCGATGAATTGTGCACACCTTTATTCTTCTCATTCTTGGACATCACACACAAGAGCTAACCTTTCAAATTCTTGAATGTATTCTTCAACTCCAAGTAACCCTTACCTCAACATAGTAATTTTTATAAAATTTTCTTAATTGTATTCCCAAGGGACAAATTTCTTCTTCAAATGTTTCCTTAATTTTTCCCATGACCTAATCTTCAATTTTCCTTCTCTCTCCCATCTCCTTTTTAAATTATCTTACCACACTCTAGCAAAAATTTTAAACTTCAATATTGCTATTCGACACCGTTTCTTGTCATCAATTTCCTTATACTCAAAAATAGATTCAATGATTTGAAACCATTCAAGAAAACATCCTCGGTCAAGATTACCTTCAAAGTCAGGAAGATCAAAGTGGATTCTTTTTTCCACATCATCATAAGTTTTCCTTGAAGTATCACATGGCCTTATATAATTTCCCACGATCTTTTCTTCTTCTTCTTCTTCCACCTGGTTTTGTGCCCTTCTTGCATACCCTTCCTCTACTTGTTCCTTCAATTTTGTGGCTGCATATGAGACTCGTGGGATTAGGAATCTTCTATTCTCCCCACATGCAATTTTACCTCCTTGATTTCATCCATCAAGGTCTTTAGAATATCCCCCAAGTCCTCTCCTTATCTCTCCATCTTTTCTCCTGATCAATAGAATATAAATCTTCCCAAACACGCCCTTAGTCACTCAGAGTTTCTTGAATATGGAACACTTTCATAATGAATCTTGAAACAAATATTTAATCTTGATTGTAATTCCACCAACCTATGGCTTTGATACCAAAATTAATGTGTCTGGAAGGGTGTAATTCTCAAATTAATGAGAATATGGCTTGGTTGGATTGATAAAGTTTAGAGAAAATAATAGGTTATGGATGATAAGAACATTCAAATAAGGTCAAAAAAAGATGAATATGATTTGCACAACATGGTGATGATTTGACAATGGTGGTTTGTTTATGATGATGGTTTGAATGGTGTGAAATAATTAGCATATGCATTCGACAATGGTTTGATGAAGATGTTAATCTTTGAAGGTTAGGGTTTAGATGAAGTTTGAAGTCGTGGTTTAGGGTTAGGGTTAGGGTTTGATTCAAATAGGATGATTAAGGTGATGTTTGGTTTGTATGAAAAGGTTAAGGTTTTAAATGGAGGGTTTAGGGTTTCATTTGCATATTCTGAATTAGGACTTTGTTTAACCTCAAATTAGAGTAGAATTGTTATGGTAATTATGGTAGGAAAAATGTGGATTAATGAGAGTACAAAAGATATGGATTAATTTTTAATTCACACAGACGATGAGATTAAAACTTTTAAGTTAAACAGTTCACATAGATTCAATTTTCTTGAGTTTGAACTCATACATAATTTACTTGTATTCAACTTCAATGTTGATCTTCAACTTCAATTCAATTCTCCTCCCCATACTCGACATTTATATCAACTTATAACCATTCTACCACTAGCTAAAAACATAATTCAAAATATTCCAAGCTAAAAGATATTATAGTACCTTTATGCTAACTTTATTATCCAACTCTACTACTTAATTAATTAATTAGCTAAATTACTAATAATGCTCGACAAATCTTAAAATAAACATCACATAGGATAAATTTCATAATTTTGGGCCTTTATATGATTTTCACCACTTCTCTTTTGAAAAATATAAAAGGATAAAATCTTGAAGTTATTTCATTTTATCACTTGAGACATGTTTCGTAAACACACTCAATCCTACTTTGCATAAATATTCAGTGATTGATTGTGTTCCTCTTCTTTTATTTATTTAATTATTTTTGTTTTAGCTTAACTCCACCACATTTATTAACTTAGATTCTCCTCAACACTTCCTTCTCTTGAAACCTTGAACTGCATGTATATTTTCATAATGATTTCTATTAGGTTCTAGAATGAATGTAGGGATGTGTTTTAATTTACAAGTTAGGAGGTGATGAAAGAAATACCAGTTAATGTAAAAGATAAAGGGGTTTAACTATAGGGTACACATCTTATGTACATAAAAATGGGGTAAAAGGCTATTTGACTATGTAACGGTAAATTATAAGCTTCATCTATCATTTTCTTAGTCAAGGTAGTTATGACTTGAAAGATTGGATTAGCACATGAACAAGTTCTAGTAATAGCTATAGTCCATTAACTTGTATATGTCAGGCAATTAATCTAAGTAAATTATAAATGATGCTTTGATAAAATACTTGATCCAAAAAAAATGCAACTTACTTGGCATAAGACTTAGGCTTGTATGAAAATATAGAATGGTTTGTCCAGTGTCAATGTTTGTTGGTATCCCTTTCAAAGGAGGAACATTTCGTTATAAATCCACATCATTTATCACATCTTTCTAGCGTAACCTCTACTTTGGAATATTTTGCTTCTTATTAGATATATCTAAGATTATCTGATCTCCCTCTTTAATATTAGGCTCGTATAACCTAAATAAAGAGGAAAAAACAAGGATTAGGGTTAGTGAAACCAAAATCAAAGTGGATTGAAAGCTTACCTTGCAATTCATCCTTATCTCTAGGTAAAATATAGGAGCAAATGTCTAAAGATGGTGCATAGTAGATGAAAGTAGTAGTATTGTCATTTGTTTGCTTCTCTTTTTCCACTTCCTCCTTATAAATTATTCTTTTACTATTGTGAGTTCTTCTTCCACTTGATCATAATTCTAAATATGCTCCATGGGGACCTCCTCAAACATCTCATCATCGCATATGGGCATATCATTGTCATACTCATAACTCCCCCTTGAATTTTGCAATGAAGTAATAGGGAGGCTTTTTTGTTCCTCTAAATGATTAAACATGTTGACCATAAAACCTAGTTGCTCCTATAAAACTGACATCATTTCTTTCTACTTAATTTGACTTTGCACAAATTGGTTTTGTCTATTTGTCAATGCTTCAAATAGCTTGTCCATTTTTTCTATACTTGAAACCTCTAGAACATGAGGAGATTCATGTTGAGGATACCAATAATATTCTAAAGCTTCATATTTAATGTTTTAAGAATTTTGATATGGCACTTGATAATAATCATTAATCTTTCTTCCAAAGTTGGGGTGATGCCTCATTCTTACATGCTATTCACCTGTGTAGGGGGTCATGCCTTTGAAAGTCATGGAAATCTTAAGAACTAGTTATGTTTATCCTGTTCCTCTTATATGTTGTGAATGGTGAGTATATAATGACTACAATAGTTGTGAAAATCTACAAAACAAGAGTAGCTAGTTGGTTAATTCTATCATCAAGTTGGCTTAAACTTAGCACATTTACTTTAGCATGGAGGTTTATGCAAAGTTTTCCATAACTCAAGTATTCTATTATAAATACCTATAAGTAAATAAACACTTCAAAAGAAAAGGTTAAAAGTGAATCAAAATACACTAAAAAAAATCATAAACATAATTTCACTAAAAGAAAAAGACACCTAAATAAATAAATGAAAGCACATTTATCCTTAAAAATCATATTAAGTGAGAGACTCAAGTGTCTAAGGGAACCATTAATTGTCAATCATAGGATGACATATGACACACTAAATAAATAAAAATATACTAAAAGTTACTAGCAAAACAAAGGTAAAGTTACTAATTCCCAGCAATGATACTAAAAGTTGGTGTAATCGTTGACAACATGCATACTACAAAAAAATAGTATTTGACAACAACATCTATCATAGTAATTTTTTTTCTAAATATTTCTTCACAAAATAGGAGTAAAAAAAAATATCGCAAGAAAAGGAGAAATTTCCACAAAAAATTTGTTCAAAATACCATAATCTTTGACAACAATTAGTATTCTTTTGTGTTTTCCTAATTTCAAATTATTTGTGATGAAATGTCATCACAATTAATGGATATTTTGGATGACATATTATTATTTTATTTATTTTTTTCTTAATTTTTTGAAAATTTTATTATTTTTGACATGTAATTACAAATAAGAGTTATTTTAGGCATCGTATATATATTAATTTTCCCATAATGTTTTGAAATTTAAACTATTTTTTAAATATGTGGCTTTATTGTTATGGGGTATGGAAACATGAAAAAATTCATATATATATGGCATTTAATTACTTTTATGTTTTTACATATGCTTATTGTCTATCAAATTATTGTCAAATCTTATAACATTCTCATTAAGTTATCTCTTATTACTTGTTTCCATCAAAAGGTTTGTTTATCAATTATCACAATATCTATTTTCACAACTTCATGTTCTAATATACAAGGTGGCTTATAATCCCTCATTGAAATTATAAAATATAAGGACTTAAATAAGGTATCACTATGCCTTGAATCTTCACTAGATTTTGTAAAAAAAACTTGAAATGCTTTGTTTTACCCAACGTCACATAAATCATAACATATGCACAATTAGGTAATCTTCGGATATAAATTATTTTTCACATGTTGCTTATGAATGCAGTATGAAATGCAATAGTGCATATAAATCTTGATTTGTTTTGTTTTCTTGATAACCATAGACTAACACAATTTCTTCTTTGTTACCTGATATGCTTGTGGAATGTTTTTGATTGTTGAGGTTATATTTCTTATATTACATCTAATTCATATAACTCTTAATTTATTTCATTGCAACATACTATTAGACTATCATTTTTGTTGTCTAAGAATTACATGAAATGCCCAAGGTAACATTTTGCAAGACTTTTGACTGGATTTGGTCGATACACACTTACAGATTAGAGTAAATCATATTTAATAATTAGTTAAAATTTTATTTGATACTTTTGAAACTTTACTATTCTTATAGAGAAAATAATTCTAATAGTTTTTTTCCCTCTTCTTATCACCGTTCATTTCTTTTATGAACTCAATTATTGCTTGCTGGGTTACTTCAACATTGATGCTCTTCTAAGGAGTCACATCTTGGCTCTCTTGATTTACAAACTTGACATTTTTTTTGTTTCTTTCCTTAAAGAGAAACCATAAAAAGTAGATTAGATGGTTTTGTAGCACTATGTTATAGTGTTGATTTGTTGATATTAGTTTCACATGTTACACAAGAAACTATGAATAAACCAAGTGCCTTTGCTTCCCTTACAATTAATTTTTTAGCCTTGAAAAAGGAATGGGCTAGATTCTATTGTGAACATCATATACATTCACCTTTTTATAAACTTATACCTAGGGGAACTATTGATCTTACCATGGAGAATGGCAATTTCATATCCTTTTCTACCTAAAATAGTGCAAAAGTTGAAAAAACTACACCTATTTAGGTATGTCCATTATTTCTACTTTAGCATTTGGGTCTGCTCTATTAAATCAACAATTTTTTTACCCTTTCCATTTAATGGACACCTATGCTTGCACTAGAAGTAGTTCATGGTGATATATAAGCAATCAATCTGTGCACAATCATGAATACATTGGATTTGGGTGGTTCCCTTCTTTATCTAGATAAAGCCCTAATTTGATTGTTGATACATGAACTTGGGTTTTTTTAGATTAATATTCAGTTCTCTAACAATGGGAAATTTCATTAAACTAGTAAGGTACTTGAAAAATCATTTGGCCTTAAATTATTTTCTCCCCAATATTATCTTGCTATTTCAATCTGAAAAGTCCCCCTTGATATAAGGCTCCATTTGATTCTTGTAAAAGAAAAAAGAAAAGAAAAGAGGAAAATATTTTATTGTATTTGGTTTGATTTAGAAAATGAGATATAAAAAATAGAAATGAATATAAGTGTTAAATATTATGTTATATAGTTTCCCTTAAAGAAAGCTTCAAAGAAATTATTTTATTTTTCATTTTTTTTCCTTATAACTTTCCAAGAACTTTGGCAATAAGATGCTCGCAACTTCTAGTTTCTCAATCAATTTTTGAAGGTAGGGTTAGCCATTGATTTATGCTCGCTATATTTGCTCTTGGAAAAACATGGAACATTGGGGCCAATCAAGTGTTATTAAATCATACTTCAGAAATGATAATTAGGATGCATTTATATCAATTAAACCTTTGGGCTATTCCACTAGAAGTAGAAGTCTTTTTGTGCGTAGGAATGTATTTCCTGAACAAATTTTGTGAACATCTTTATTATCGGGATTTTTATGTGTGTTGATATTATCATCTTACCTTTAGACCATTCCACTTAGCTAATGTATTCCATGTTTGATTTTTATCAAACAAGTATTTTCTCATATTTCATTAATCTTTATGAAGAGTGAATACTCAAACTCTAATGACTAAAATGATTAAACAAAGATTATATCCAAATTTTGATTTCCTTATTAGTTGTTTATGTAAGAAGATATGGAAATAATTACCTACATAATCATTGATAGGATATATTCTAAACTATGTAAGATGCTTATATGACTTAGAGGAAGACCATCTAATAGTGATTGATTATAGCTTTTGGCTACCTTTTCCAACTCGTTGCTGTAATTATTCTAATAATGGTTTTGATGCAATAAGAATTTAATATACAACATTTAATCACTATTAGTCTACTAAAAGTAGAATAAAAGAAGGTATTGCAGATAGCATAAAGCTAATCATCCTTATAGCTCTAAGTGTGCTTGACAATGAAATCATGTCTTTTTGTGATTTGGATCCACTTCTTCATATCCTCCAAAATCTTCTTACTAGTTGTAGTTACTAGTATTAGTGATTGTTTTTTTTATTGATAACTTGGTGACTTTTATTATGGTATTAACATATTCAATTATATAAATGTAATTGCAAAGCAAGATATTGAGGATAAGATTGTTTCCCTCTTGAAGGTTCTTTATAACAACACAAAAGTGATTTTTAAGAATTTTATATGTAAAGATAAATAAGGCTCTATTAAACCTTTTGACATAGGGGCTTAAGTTCTTTATTCTCAAAGGAAATAGATAAAAGAATAAAAATTGAAGAAGTTTAAAGCTTCAAAAAAAAAAAGAAAGCTAAATGAAAATGATAAGTAGTTGAATATTTGACAAGATCAATGGGTATCACACCTTTCCGCTATTTTTTATCACTTTCTTACTGGTTTCTTTCATAAAAATACTCAAACACATAATATCTACACATTTGGTTTTGTTTTCATATCCTAATTTTTTATTGGTTTTCTTTTTATTTACTAATCTTTTTATATAGGGTTTAAATGTGAATTATGATGAATAGAGAAAGAAGATGACGATGAAAATGAGACAAATAATGAAGAAGGTGATGCAGAGATCATTAGGTGTAGTTTTTGCCATTTATTTCTTATTTTTTTTTAAATTTTGATGAGTTATGTTATTAGATTCTTGTTTCTTTTGTATTAAACCAGCCTCAAATGTGTGGGGGTTGTGATAAAAGAAGGATATTTATTAGATATGAGTAATATTATTGGTATCATATTAAAGACATTATGAACGTAAAATATTTCATATATATGCAATGATGTGTATGATTCATACACAAATATGTGAAACTTCGGTATAGATGTTTCTACTGGAATTGCGATGAGAATAATATATATATATATATATATATATATATATATATATATATATAATATGTTGATATTATTAGCAAAAAATAATTAGTGTCATGTATTAGCAACAAATAATGTGTGGGAAAAGGGCTTTTCCTTACATATAATTATATCGGAAAAAGTATTACCGAAAAAAATTATGCGTAGTAAAATTTATTACCAACACATAATATGCATTGCAAAAAATTCAACCATAAATGTGCTAGGAAAAGTATTGCCTATAGAAAAGTATTACCAATAGAAAATATATGCTAGAAAAATAAAATATACTACTAACAGATAATATAGTTAATAATAATTATACCAATCAATATATCTATGGATATAAATAATTTTATATATATATATATATACATATGTGTGTGTGTGTGTGGAGTAGTTATTGCAATTTGGGAGACAAGAACTCCCGCCCAAGTGCAATGGTTCTTTAAACACTGCATTATTATATATAACTAGTTACTCACTCATTTGTTGTACTGTAACACCCCTAAAATTATAAAATGAAAAGTTTTTGTTTAAAAGGTTAATTATATAAGCTAAAATAGTAAATCACATGGTATTACTGCCATATATGGTATGAATTCGATTTCCCCTACCATTCTATCACTAAGTGCTAAGACTAAAAGTGTTGCTCCACTTAAATTAATAAACCAATTATAAATAAAAGTAGTAAGAGAGTTAACGCAATTTAACATTATTTCAAATAAAACTAGCTGTCTGTAGTTACAAAATTTTAGTGAAAAGAAATATATAAAAACATTAAGAGTGTAGAATCTTCTATATCAAAAGATACGAGACAAAACACCGAATATCCCTAAACTCTTAACCCAAATAATATCCTTCAACTGATCTTATAAGCTAACCCATAAAGGCTATTGCTTATTGAATAAGCAAGGGCTCATGAAAAAGATTCCTTCAATATAATAGTACTAAGTAACCCATTATACAAATCTAATATGAAAAGTCTACATGTAATAAATAAAAGGCATCACAACAATACATGATATAAAATATTTAATTATACATATATTAATTGAAATATGATAATTGTTAATATATCCATATAATACTGAGGCCATATATTACTAATGCTCGTTTATTTGGAATAAACTAAAATTTACCAATAGAACATCCAAGAGATGCTCTTTGCAATATAATTAGAAATAGCATCATCCTCAAATCATAACTATGGTCATAAAGCTTATTATCAATACTAACAAATCCTATAACACGAGTAGGCTCACTAGCACAAACCAATAACAACTCATGGCATTATAGGTAGGTACAAAGGCTGATACTGAAACATAGTTAGGCACAAATGCTACTACCAAACCATAGGTAAGCACCAAGGCTACTATCGAGTCACAGGCGGGCGTAAATGCTAATACCATATCATAGGTAGGTACAAAGGCTGTTACCGAACCATATGTAGGTGTAAGGGTTTCTAACGAACCAAAGGTAGGGACAATAGCTACCACCAACCAATCTAATAATCATTTTGATTCAATGATAATCATTTTTATTTTTATTTACTTGAGGAGATATCATATCAACCAAGAGACACTAAGGTACTCTGGTTATATCGGAACACAAAGGTGGTACAATATCCTACCAACTATCAACCCAAGGTGGCAAAGGTATCCTAATCGTACTGATATACGAAGGCAACACATTACACTACCAACAATAACATCTAATACATAAGAATGCATACCCTCTACTAGTTTTATAGGGATAGAGTAAAATATAGAACCTAGATAAGGCACTAAGGCATACCAGCAAAAACCATAAAAAATTATGTATTAAACCACATCCTTAGGGTAACGACCCCTAAAAATCCCCCATTCCTAATCTCGAGGTCTTTCACTTTAAATATTAGTATTTTATAACGCTAAACACGAGATCATATATCAATCACATAGATATAATTTTTCATAATTAAATGTTTTTACTCATTTCCAAATATTTGAGACAACTTTAATCAATTTCAATAACAAGATTAACATTAGAGATCTACCAAGGCCATCCTAGGCTCAATTATTCACACTTAGGCACTTTACACCAAAAATGACCAAGATACCTTTGAGGCTAAAGTTACCACATTATCATTCATTTCCATTATAGATTCTATTTTATTTGTCAACTTGTCACACAAGGGATAACATACCATAATTAAATTATTTATCATGTAATTAAATTATCAAATACTCCAAATGACCATTTTATCCTTATATACAATTTTATATGTAAAACCTTAACATGCATTTTCTAAAACATCAAAATACATATTCTCATGTTTAAGTTAATTAGAATAGTCATCATGGTACACTCAAAATTACCAAATTACCCCAAGGCCATATAATAATAATAATCATGATGAAACATGTGTTTCTAAAACATCAAATCGCGTACCACCATACTTCAATAATTAGAACATATTAGGTATTCTAATTTAGATTAAATATCATGATATGCTTAAATGACCAAATTTCCCCTATAGCATATGACAATAATAATTATCCTACAAGTATATTTAAACATGATCAAACTATTATTTTTACTTATACATATCATACGAAATCTTTTTCTGACATTAGGACCACTTTAATTATACTTTTGTACACATAATATTTTACATAAGATAATATGCTTTATTTTTATTGATTTTCATGAAAAAAATAATAAACACATAATTATATGTAATGAATCATGCTTAATATAATTTATATAACAAAACCCTAAGGTTTTATCATGTGATATCTATCATTTTAGTAGAGTATAAAAGTTACAGTATAACAAACATACTTAACACATTTTATATATTGAAACCTAAATGTGTTATCATGAGATATCCAAATATTTTAGTAGTGTATAAAAGTTACTTAATTTCTAGCAAAAGAACAATTTATCGGTAACCACCTAAAAATTATTAGGCTTTGTTAATACAACTTTTGTACCTAAAAAAGTATATCAATATAACCATATTAATATTTAAAAAGTAATATAATAATTTTTATTAAAATAATTATCAAATAGAAAATTAAAAAAATACCCTTGATGTTAAAATGGGGTAATTTTTTTAATGAAAACTCATGTTGATCATGCAACGTGAGTGGCTAAGGTAAAAGGTGTTTTGAGGGATCAGTTGGCCAGGTGGAGGTGATGGATAATGGTGGGTGGTAATGGCTATGAAGAGGGATGAAATGGTGGTGGTATGGTACCGTTGGACGAGGCTGTAGAGAAAATGGGCAGTGATGGTGGTGGAGGTACTACAAAGAGAAGGAAATGGTGCAAGGAAAGGACAATGTAGGGGGTCAAGAGAAAGGGATTTGTGTGTGGTTCTACAAATGGTTGAGCATACCAAATAGACTAAGGAAGGGACTGGATGGTTGTGGCATTGGTTGGGTGGTGGCAGGGAAAGAAAGTAGGGTAGAGAGGCACGATGCAATAGAAGGATGCAAGGGTAGAGGTGGCTGGTGAGGTTGTGGATCAGTAGTATAGGGAGGCTATAGGGGTAAAGGTTAGTGAGGTAGGGAGGTAAGATAGAGAATACAAAGAGATAAGTCAATGAGAGTAGTGGTAGTGTAGTCGTGCATTGGATTTAGTGGAGGAGGAGAAAAAGAAAACCAAAGGAAGAGGAGAGAGGGAGGAATAAAGGAATAAGGAAGGGAGAAGGAGAGGTATGGAAAGGTATGAAAAAGGGAGGTGCTCAATAAGCGGTCGATGGTGTGGTTGCTAGTTGCATAAGGAGGCTAGAAGGGATGTAGAGGGAATGGATAACGGTGAGTAAGATGAAGAAGAAAGATAGGGAGAAGGGTTTGTCATTTTTGGGGAAAAAATGGAGAAGGTTATGGTTGTGTGTGTATATAATAGAGGTTGGGGGAGAAATGCTTGATCGATAGGGAAGGTGTGGTATTTTGGAAGAGAATGGCAGGGGAGTTGGTGTGTGCTAGGTGCAGAAGGGAAAGAGGAGGAGCATGTGAGTGAAGGCATGCAGGGCTGGAAAAGGAAAGGGGGGCTAGTGTGTATTGCAACAGAAAAAGGGAAAGGAAGATATATGCAATGGGGGAGAGTATAGGGGTTTTTTTGGCTAGGAGAGGAAAGGAGGTTGGAATGTGTACATGTGTAGGGGTTGGTTTGGTGTTGCAAAGGAGTGTGTTATATATAGAGGTGATGAAGAGGTGGTAGGGGTACATTTAGGAGGTAGGACAAGTGAGGGAGAAGAAGAAAAAAAAGGGGAAGGTGGGCTAGGTAGATTCGGTCACGAAGAGAAGGAGAAGAGAAAAAAAAGAGAAGGTGGGATGGCTTACGAAGGAAAGAAGAAAAAGAAAAGGTGGTGAGGTGGAATGGGCTGGCTAGGAAAGAAGAAGGAAAGGAAAAGGAGATTGGGCTAGGGCGTTGGGAAGGAAGAAAAGAAAAGAGGAGAAAAGGTGGGCTGGCTGAGAAAGGAGAAAAAGAAAGGAGAAGAAAAATTAAAAGAAAAGAGAAAAGAAAGAAAAAGGGAAAAAGAAAAAATAAATAAAATAGATTTATGGTTAGAATTAAAATTAGGTTAAATATAGGTTTCAGATAAATTTAATTTATCTAAATTTAGGGTATCTGATTAAAAAAATAAATCAAGTAAAATTATTAGTTTAGGGTTGGTTTTAATAAAAAGGGTAAGCTAAAATAATTATAATAGTTTATTAAATAATTTATCTAGATTCGTGGGTCACAGGTTAAAAAAAATAATTAAATTAATATTTAGAGGTTAAAATTTTTAGATAAAAGACTAAATGTTCTAAATTAAGGTTACAAAAATTTGGGGTATTACATTTACTTATATATATATATAAACATAGTTTTAGAAACATGTAATTAATAAAAAAATGATTAAATAAAATAGGTCATAAAATTAATTCTAGAATAGATAAAAGAAATTAATAATAATTTTTTTATCTTAATGCAAAAAAAGATTGCTATATCAACTATATTGAAGTTTTATATATGTATAAACTAAAAAGATTTCATAATTACTTATTATTATAAATTGACCCTCCCTCATTAGTTAAAAAGTGGTGCAAATGTGGTTCAACTTACATATACCGTTTTTTTGAGATGGTGTCAACACTGCTAAGGAGAAAATCTAGAAACAAAGATGGAGCCCACTCTAAACCTATATCTATATAAGTGTGTGTTTGAGTGACTAATATCATTCATGAATTTTTAATGATGTATGTAACACCCCAAAATTCACTAAATTTTTTTTTCTTAAAAGCGGAAGCAATTAAATTAGAAGCACTGAAAACCTGTGAATTCTGGAAGTGTTACCGCCACACTTAGTACCAGACCGGTTCTCTCCTACCGTTCCAGTACCAAGTGCTAAGGCTAAGAAAAGAAATAATCAATACAATTCAATTTCCAAATAAGCATTAAACGGTTGTAAAACAAAATCGGAGTACGCATCAAGAAATGTAATTCATTTCCAAAAGAGAATTAAACTTACAACCGATAAAAGATTAACAAAAAGAATTAGAGTCATATAAAGACTAAGATATGGCCACAACTCTCTTGAATCTCGAGCCAAACATGCTCAACACTCAGCCCCAACTGATATTTCGCCCACCTGCACAAATCAGAAGGGCATACTACTCGTGGGAATGAGCAGCACCCATAAAAAGGGTGATCAGTACGCTACGTACTGAGTAAGGTAACCGAGCACTAAGGCCAACACATAAGCACATAATCCATGCAGAATAATAACAGGGCATAATCCAACATAACATCATAAAGGTATATGAACAATTCAGGTAAAAGTACAAAGGCCCATATAATCCAGATTAATTGTTTAATTAATCTCTTATCAGAATCATGTCACACCATACTTTTATTCAAGTCCATACGATTACGGGAACCCCACTATTTTTGCCGGTGAATCGGTCGTGAGGGAAACGTTCCCTGCCACTATTTTAGCCGGTGGATCGGTCGCGAGGGTAACATACCCTGCCACTATTATAGCCGGTGGATCGGTCTGGCCCCTTCTCGTACGGTGTTCCACTTTAAGTGATTAGTGTCTTCCCATATCGTTCAACATATAACGTTTTGTTTTGTTGAGCTCGGGATCCCCCACTATTATAGCCGGTGGATCGGTCGCGAGGGTACATGCCCTACCACTATTTTTAGCCGGTGGATCGGTCGCGAGGGAAAACATTCCCTGCCACTATTATGCCGGTGGATCGGTCTGGGCCCGTCTCAACATCTTCCACTTTACGTGATTAATGTCTTAAGTATCTTATTCAAAGGCTTTCATCATGCACATGCACGAATCATAAATCATAAATTCCATATTCATCATCATCTTTAATCACCACATACACATATGCTACCACCAAACCCTAGCCATGCATGGATCGCTCCCTTTACACTTATCCTCCAATTCTACTTCACATCTCACTCTAGGGTTTTATCCCAAAACCCTAATTTAGTCTCCTTCGTACCCTTAATTTGCTCCACATGTTGTTTTTCATCCCAAGTGCTGAAACACCCAAACAACACTTACATTACCTTCCTTACATCCCAAATTAACTTTCCGCACATAAATTCCATACCCATGCAGACATTAATCTCCCCATACTAACCTTCGAACCTTTTTCATACAAACCCTAAAATTCCATGTGAAACCCTAATTTCAACCATGCAAACATTAACCATTATATAAAACCCAAAACCTCATCATACCAAACCCTAAATTCAATCCACATAACCCAAAGATTCATTCATACCAAACCCTAGATCAAACCATATACATCCCAAAGATTCATTCACACAAAACCCTAAATTCAATCCATACCAACACAAGGATTCAAATCATATAAAACCCAAAGATTTTTCCACATAATACAATTGATTAGATTCTCCCCTTTCATAACCACAAATTATATTCTCCCATACAAGACTATAAGTTAGATTTCCCCACATAAAATCATAAATTAGAATCTCCCAAGCAAAACCATAATTTGGATTAATTGGATTCCTCAAAATAAATCATAAATTAGATTCTCCCAATCAAATCATAAATTAGGTTCTCCCATATAATGTCATAAATTACATTCTCCCCAAATAACGTCTTACATTAGATTCTCCCTAACAAACCATAAATTCAATTCCCCCATATAACATCATAAATTATATTGTCTCCCACAAAACCATACAAAACCATAAGTTAAACTTCTCATATAAAACCATAAATTATATTCTCCATACCAAAACCGCAAAAATTATAAATCAGATTCTCACACACGAAACCCTAAAATTCTCCATTTTATTCCTTTACTCATGAATCAATGGAATACTTAGGTCAACTCACATCCCTTAATCAACTTCTTTCTCCATCCTCCTTTTTCATCCTTTCTCCCACATAAAAATCATATCAACATCCTCACATGCATGTCTTACATGGTCATACACAAATAATACACATGCCATACGAAAACATACTTCAACTCCATGTCATAGCATATACGGCATAATTAATAATCATAAACATAGAATGCATAGCATACGAGGCACACAATGCACATTAGCACATAAAAGGCCTTAGCACCCCTTACCTGAAACGACACCGGTCTTGGAGCACGTTCCTACGCCTCCTTAGGGCTTTGACCAAATAATAACCTTAACAAAATTCTAACTTTGCTAAAGACATAAAAAATAATAGAGATATTATAACCTTGGTAATATAGGGTTAAATATTTTACCCTAATGATAATAATGATACTAATATAATAATATCAAAATTAATAAAATTACTATCAATGAGAATATAAATAATAATAATAATAATAATAATAATAATAATAATAATAATAAGCTTTAAAATTTAAAGTGAGGTTTCGACCCTACTTATAACTAATGACTTACCACTTATTTAATATAAATAACAAAATTAATAGCATATAAAATAATATTAAAATAATAAAGATACTGATAATATTATCATCAATAGTTATAAGAACAATAGAAACAATAATACTAAAATAAATAAAGGCAAATGTTAATACAAAATTAGGGCCTAAGATTTTCCAGAATAATTAATAAAATGATAATAATAATTATTCTAATAATTATAATATTAATAATAATGATAAGAAGAAGAAGAAGAATGATAATAATCCCATAATAATTCAATTAATAACTTAAAATTCAAAACTAACAATAATATTGTTTTATTACCACTCTCCACCTGCAAGTACAATTCAGAATAAAATTTCTCATCAAATAATAATAAAACATATAAGAAATATAAATATTAAGAATAATAATAATGGTAATTATATGCAAATAATTGAAATAAATTAAATCAAGGCTTATAATAATATGGAAAATGGTTGAGAGGGTCTAGGGTTAAACCTTAAGCTGGTGGGGATAGGTGGCACCGGCGATGGTTCACGGCGGCAGCGGCGGTGGCCAGAAAAATAGAAGAAAAGAGGGAAAGATGGAAGTTGGAAAAAAAAATAGGGAGAATTGAGGTGGTATAAGAGGTGTTTATTGTTGCCCAGGAGGAGAGGAACAAAATGATGGTGGTGTTGCAGCCAAAGTGGCGGCGCACGGCGGCGGAAGGCGGTTTAAGGCTTCGGGGTCAAAATTCCGGCGAGAACGAGCAGCCAACTTGGCACGTCTATGGAGGCTCGTGCAAGAAGAATCGAGAGGTTATAATGGTTTCGTTAATTAGAGGACATTGCAGGGAAGAAAATGAAATAATTAGGTGGCGCTGAGGTTGGCTGAAGACGGCGGAACAGGCGTCTGAAGTTGGGTTGACGGAAGCTCGGGCCGAGGGTTTTCGGGAAGAAAAACTCTAAAAACTCCTCTAACAAGGCTATTTATAGATGTTGGAATGGATAATGAGGAGCTGGAGGTCGACATGGAAGTTTTAATTGCAATAATTTGGGTGGCCGGTGGCAGAAAACGGTCGGGCCATCGTTTGGTTTGCTCGAAATTTCGAGAGGTTGGGGAGGCGAAACGGGAAGAGTTAATGTCAAATAATTATTCCAATTTACTCCTGGAGTTAAGAGGAAGGCAATGAGACAAGAACGGCCGGTATTACTCATTGTAACCGGAGATGCCATTGACGGGGGAGGGAACTGCAGCGACATCGACGGAGGAGAAAGGAGGAAGAAGGAAGAAGAAGAGGAGGCGGTCGGGTCGGCCGGGAAAGAAAAGAAAAAGAAAGAACCGGGCCGTTCGCGCGCGGTCGAGTGTGCTTTTAATGGAACGACGAGCTTCGGAGGAAAACGAGCCAAAACGCAGCGTTGGAAGGGCGACGAAGGGCGCCGCGCGGGCTGGGCCGCGCCGAAGAAGAAGAAGAAGAAAATAAAAAGGGGAACTGGGCCGCGAGCTGGCCCAGTTCGGCGAGGAGAATAGGAAAAAGAAAAAGAAAGAAAAAGAAAAGGAAAAAAAGGAAGAAAGAAAAAGAAAAAGGGAAAAAGAAAGGAGAAATAAAATAGGTTAGGCCAATTAAATTAATCTAAATATTTAGGATATTTAAAAATAATAATATTTAAATAAAATAATATTTAAATCCCTTTTTAGGCTAAATTAGGATTTTTAAAAGACTTTCCCTAAATTCCATTTTAATTAGCAAAACACCCTAATTTTCTTCCATTAATTTATTTATAAAATTAACATTAATTTGAAACTATTCTCTCCTCATTATTTTAAATAAAATAATTTTATTTAGTTAATTTCTAAATACAAATCCTTAATTTAGCTAAAATACTCAATTTCCTCCTAATTAAAAATAGTTATAAATTTATTCTTGATTTTTCCTAATTAATTTCCTTTTTTTTAAATAAAATAATATAACATAATTAAATTTTTATAATAAAACCTCATTTAAATATAATATTTAGAATTAGGATTTTTCGGGGCATTTCAATGTAACATAACACATTATTTTTTATAACCTTTCAAAACTGTCATTACTTTCTATAACATATTGATAAATAAAATTTAAATAAATTAATAAATATTAAAATACATACACAAAATTGTCAATAAACATTACTTTAGATCAAATATTAATTTACCAAACAGTAATTAGACTACTTATTATGGTCTAATCAATGTTTCTCATGATAGATATATTAGTAAAATTGGTTGGAATACTATGGGATGTCAATTCAATGAAGTATAATTGTATTTATTTTACAAATGAGTATATTACGTATACTTCATCTTTTTTACCATATTTAAGTAACTTGTTATTGTATTTATTTTACAAATGAGTATATTGCGTATACTTCATCTTTTTTACCATATTTAAGTAACTTGTTATTGTATTTATTTTACAAATGAGTATATTGCATATACTTCATCTTTTTTACCATATTTAAGTAACTTGTTATTGTATTTATTTTACAAATGAGTATATTGCATATACTTCATCTTTTTTACCATATTTAAGTAACTTGTTATATATATGTGATCATCTCTTTGTATTCTGGTGTAATGATTATTTTATAGTTTTTTCTTCCAAGAAGTATGATGATATATTGCTTACCTTGAGTATCCATGTTTCTTATATTTTGATCAATTGGATATGGCCTCAAATGAAGAACAAGGTGTGGGCTTGATGGCCACAATCTTACTGCTATTTGTAATAAAATAAAATTATCATTAAAATATTAGACATATTACAAAATTAAGAAATTGTTGAAACAAAAAAAAACCCTTCTTTTGGAATGATTATAGATATGTTGCACAATATTGTATTTTAAATCCTCATCATCAAGGAAGAAACATCTAATGGAGTATATGTCCATTAAAGAAGTTTTTTTTCATGAATACATACAATCTTTGTAACATAGATTATATATTTGAAATGATTTAAGAAAAATAATTATTATAAAACAATGTTAAATGTAAAAGGAAAAATACTAGTTATAATATTTGTAGTAGAGGCCTCATTGTGAAAATCACATCGTATTCTTATTATCTCACTAGTGTATTTGATTAGAAATCTATAAGATCAAATGATGGCCCTATCCTTCACATTTTAATCTAGAAGGACAAATTTGACTAAGTATGGTGTTGAAATGAGGAATTTTGTGTCAAGCTTATTCGTAAATAAATTTTTATAAGAATACATGTTGGTGGGTCCAAAATGAGCAAAGAATAACAATGCTAATGCGTATATATAGGAGGATAAGATTGGTAGCCAAGAAGCTATAATTTGATGGGGAAATACTTTCTTACAAAGAAATATAATTTTTTTTAATATGATTTGGTAACTAACTACTAGTATTTTTTATGCTAAATAGTTGTTCTTATCTTACTTCAAGCTCTAAATTTGTCATACATTAAGGATGTAAATGGTTAGATGATAATTAGAATGGTACATTTGTATAATTGTATATGTCTATTTAATGCTTAACAATTGTTTTGCTCTAAGCTTAAAATAATTTGATAATATGAATAGCCACATGAAAGTCTCAACATATGCATGAAATAATTGTTTTCCGTTGGGAAGAAGTTTTTGGACTCATTCAACCTTTAATTATACAACTCTTTAATTCTCTATCCTTTATTTTTGGACTTTTCATTTATTATGGTCATCATATCTAATACTCTTTTTAATGCCAGATGATGTTGTTTTAGATGAAGTTTTTATTATATATATAAACTAGTGTTGTGCCCGTGAGATGCATAGATTTTACTTTTTCTAAATATATTAAATTAAATTAAAAACAAAGTTGCATATAATTGATAATAATAATAATAATTCTAATGATAATTTATGAAATTCATTAATACAATAATATTATTCTTTAATGTATAATACTAAATATTATATATTTAAATCAAGATATTAAATTATATCTAATTATTCTCTAAAAGTATATACTCAATTCTTATTAAAAAAAGAAATCATTCTATCAATATGCGCTCTTTTAATTAACTATTAAAAGTAGTATTATCATTACACTTACAACTTTCATTAAAAAATAATAAAGCATTTAATGCAAAGATGATTGGGGAAAGTGAGGGTAAAAATGGAAAGTAAAATTTGACTTTTCTAAAATAAAATTATTTTTTATACAAAAAATTAGTGATATAATGAATTTCCTATTGAGACGAATAGAGCAATATTAATTGGTCATTATTCTTTGGTTGATAACAAATATTTATTAAATAAAGTAACATCACAGAAATGAATTATATTTAAATAATAATTACAAATAAATTAAATATACTTAATGAATAATTATGTTCATATCCAATTGATGTGGAAGATCATCAACAAACAATCTTCAACATTCTAAGAACTTTTCCCTAGGTACTCAAGAATTGCAAATCTTCAAAAGTTTTCTTTGAATTTGAAATTGTTGATGTTAACTTGATGTTTCGGTGGGATGGTGTCAATAATCTACTATAAGATCACTAACCTTATAAAGAGAAATATTCTATTTCTCAATAGAACTTGCTCTACAACTCTCTAAGACCCTCACTTGAAGAAGAAGAGAATTAGAAGAACAACACACTCTGCTTGTGTTGACTCACTCAATTCAAAAGTTTTATTAATTCTCATTCATCTTATTATATGTCGATCAAGTGTACAAGGGAGTATATATATATATATAAGCCCATAGATCTCATCCTTATTAACAAAAGTAATCCATTAGCATGACCCAAGCATATACATATTAATTACAATGACATTTTACAAGCATTACAAAGTATATAATAAAATAACAAAGCTACACAAACTCTAAATATGTAATATAGAGATTTAAAATATGTAATCTAACTTTGTATCTTGTAGTCTTGTCTTCCATGAAACTTTTTAATTCTTATAATGGGATTGTCTTGCTAAAGTATATAATACCTACAAGAGTTACTTAACAAAGCATTGAAAGCATAAGACTTTTCAAGTACAATGGGTTCCATCTCCAAGTATGCTAATTCTTGTTCTTTATCCCTTGAACAATAAGATTGGGATTCAACTTGAGATGCTCCTGAATCACTCTCCCCTTGTAAAAAATAAATTGCTCTCAAATTAGCATCACTATAGTAAGTAAATAAATAAAAAATGTTGAAAGTCCTAGATACTACTCTATAGTGTTCAGGTAATTCTAGTTCATATGCTTTATTTCTTAATTTTCTTAAGATTTAAAAGGCCCATAATCTTTTGGAATAAGTTTATTTTTACTTAATTTTGGAAATATTTCTTTCTTAAATGAAATCATACCAAATCTCCTGATGAAAACAGTTGTTGAATTCAATTTTTATTTGCTTGAGTTTGGTATTTGTTATTAGATTTTTCTATGTTGTTTTTAATTTGTTCATGAAGATTTTTACATAATTTGATTCTTTCTTTGGCATTAAAATTATAAATATCTCCTCTTTTTAATGAAAACATATTAATGGGTAGATAAGGATTAATCCTATACCTTAAAAGGATTCGAACGAATTGTACTAGAAAGAATCATATTATATGCAAATTCAGCATGTGCATGTTTTATATCCCCATCCTTAGTACTCTCATTGACTAATCCTCATAGCAAAATTTCTAGAGTTCTATTAGTCACTTCACTTTGACCATCCCTTTGTGGATAATTAAAATTACTAAACAAAAACTAGCACCTAATATATGCTAAAGTGTATTATAAAAGTATCTCAATCTATCCAAAGCTATACTTTTTAAAACTCCATATAACCTTACTATTTCTTGGAAATACAAATATGCTACATGGGTTGCATTATCAGTTTTGTTACAAGGTATGTAATGTGTCATTTTAGAAAATCAATCTACTACCACTAAAATAGAATCATTACCTCTTTGTGTCCTTGGTGAGCCCAAGATAAAATCTATACTAACACTTTCCCAAGGTTGATTAGGATCTAGTAAAGGAGTATACAAACCTTTATGGAAGAAAATTTTACTCTTTCGACAAATCACACGTTTTCCTATAATAACTTGTACTAATTTTATCATTTGTGGACATTAGAAGTTTTCTTATAATATCTTCATGGTTTTATGAACTCCAAAATGACCAACTATACCCCCTCATGTACTTCTTTAAAAGTAAATCACGTACACTAGAACAAGGTATACACAACTTATTAAGTTTAAAAAGAAAGTCATCTTGTAGCACATAATTACCAAAACTATTATTCTTTTTACATGAATTATAGGTGTAAACAAAATATTCATCTTTATCATATAATTATTTTAACATATTAAAACCTAATAATTTAATTTCAAACATAACTAATATCATGGATCTTCTAGATAAAGCATCTTCTTTAGGAAAAATGTAATGTAAGCACACAACATGGACTCATGTGTTCCCTCACATACCCTTTTCCTATAAGTTCTTGTATTTTTTTCCTAATTCCTTAGCCTCCTCTATATTAAATATATATGTAGGTTGACTAGGTAAAGACACACTAGAATTTAAATCTATGGCATGTTATATTCCTCTCTTAGGTGACAATATAGGTAGTAAGTCATCAGGAAAAACATCACAATACTCATCAAGAAGTTTGTCTAATTAAGGATTATCATTTATTTTCTCCCTTTGTAGGGATTCCTTCATAATCATATCATAATAACCATCTTCTTCTTTAATACATTTGACTATAGCCTTTTCATGTAAGAATAATTTTTTTTATTCTTGACTATGCTCTCATTATCAAATTTAGAAGGTTTATGTTTATGATTCTTCTTATTCTTCTCAAATAGATATTCATTAGTAATATTATGATTAGCATTTCTATCGTACTACCATGGTCTACTTAATAAGATTCCACATGCATCTATAGGTAAAATATCACTTAGCACATCATCATGATAATTACTAATTTTAAATGAGATTAGGGTTTTTTTTAGTAACCTTGACTCCCTTGTCCTTGTTTAACCAGTGAAGAGAACAAGGATTTGGATGTGGTGTAATATTCAACCTTAAATCCTTCACCATCCTCTCATTAGCTACATTCTTACAAGATATACTATTGAAGATAACTCAATAAACCATATCCCCCACTCTTCCCTTAGTCTTGAATATATTTTCTTGTTGATTAGGTTTCTTAGTAGCTTGGACTTGAAGTGCTTTTTCCAAGATATAACAAGCATTTTCTTCCTCCTCTAGCTTACTAGAAATTTCCTTAATAGAATTAAATTAAGGATCTTCTTCATATGTCTCCATGGCTTTAATTTCTTGTATGGATAATGCCCTTTGATTGGGACATTCGCAAGTCAAGTTTCCAAATCCCCAGCATTTATTTTTATGCTTACCTTTCTCCTCTATAGTGATTCCTTGCTTTTTATCAAGATTTGTAGAAGTTAAAGTACTCACTCCAAACTTTATATCTTGAGTACTTGAGTAGTACTTTGTAGATGAGAGTAATTTGCTTGGAATGAGTCTTAGTGGACTTAATTTGTTTTTTAAATCTTAAGGATATCTTAATCATGTTATATAAAGAATCATATAGACAAGTCTTAACTTTGTCTCAAATTATCATGTTAAGGCCGCCTAAAAATCTAACATATGTTTGTTCCTTTCTGTTATGGATATCACCTACGAGTGTCAATCTTTCAAACTCCCTAATATATTCTTCAACACTTAGAAGTCCTTGTCTAAGAGTAGTTGATCCAAAATAATTATATTACTCATACTCTTTATGGATAAAATTTTTTCCTTAGATGTTTTTTAAGTTACTCCCAAGATTTGATTTTTGATTTTCCTTCTCATTCCCTAGTATTCAAATTATCATACCATATCCTAGAAAACTTTTTAAACATAAGAGCAACTAGTTTACATTTTTGTTCATCATAATAATCTTTAAATTCAAAAATGGCCTCCACTTCATGTAACCACTTAAGAAATAAGTCTACATCAAGCTTACCATTAAAATCGGGAAGATTAAGTTTAATGTTGTTATCCTTTTTTTATGATACTTTGGTGTATGTTCATGAAACTTTTGGTTACTTCCACTCCTTATAAACTCTTCATCATGGTCAATTCTTAAATTTAGATACCTTCCCCTGTCTAGGTTGGCTGATTTTTATGGCACCTCATATTCGATCTCCATAGAACTTCCTTTGTTCTTGGACGTTTTAGACCGATTCTTTTTTGGTAAAGCTAGATTCTAACTTTTGTAATTGTGTTTGTATTTTAGGAATTTGCCTAAGTTGAGCATTAGTGGAATCTAAATTGTTTGCTAGTTTTTGAATAGCTTCAAACATGGCATGCAAATATTTTCTCCCTCTATGGTTCGATTACTACAACCTCAAACACACTTGGATTCCACTAGTTTTTTTTTTAGTTGATTACAACTGAAACAACTCAATACTAGTATAAGTAAGAAAATATACTAATCACACCACAAAAATGTGTACACTAATACTTATCTTTCTGAATTCTTGATATAGAATTAAGCAAGTTTGAAAATTCACTTCAAAAAACCCTTACAATTTCATGTATGAATTCGATCACTTCAAACACAATTTCATGTAGAAAAAAAAACAACATTACAATCTACACTAATTCTAATTGATAAGAAGATATGATATTCGAACACACTAATATCAAAACACATGACCAAAACAAACAAAACTGACACACACTACTCGGTTAAACACTTCAACCAAGTAAGGTTTTTACAAAACATGAATAGTAGTTAATTATAATACCAAGTTATGATCACCACACGTGATCAACCAGCATCAAAGGAACATTAATCATGCACACTTTTAAGCAAAAACTAAATATTAAAACTTTTAAAAAGTCACATACTACACACACAAATTCTGCACACATTTTTTACACCAAAATTTTTTCTTAACCTTATGTTGAGACTCTCATGCAATATCATTCAAGATACCTTCAAGAATCATGCAAAATTATACTATCACATGCAAATAACACATAACATATGAAAAATTTTATAAATATTCAAAACTAATTCATCAAGATTCAAAGAGTTCAATCAAGAAGAATCAAGAATCTTGCTAGAACTTCAATGATGATTGTGTTGGAGTAAAAAACTTTGGTTGATATTTCACTTGAGTTGTTGATGCCAAACTGCTTGCTTTGATACCAAATTTGATGTGTAATATCATCAAAAAACAATGATCAACATTTGAGGAACTTCTCTCTTGGTACTATAGTATTGCAAATCTTTAAAATTTTTCTTTAAATTCAAAATTGTTGATGTTGACTTGATGTTTTAATGGAATGGTGCCAATGATCTACTCTAAGATTTCTAACCTTCTAAAGAGAAATATTCTACTTATCAATAGAACACTCTCTACAACTCTCCAAGACCCTTACTTGAAAAAGAAGAGAAGAAGAAGAGCAATAACACACTCTTCTTGTGTCAACTCTCTCTATTCAAAAGTTTCATTAATTCTCATTCATCTTATTATGTGTCAATCAAGTGTACAAGGGGTGTGTATATACATGTACAAAACCATGCCCTTTCATTAAAAAGCCCATAGATCTTAACCTTATTAACAAAAGGAATCCATTTTCACAGCAAAATAATATACATATTAATTACAAAGGCATTTTACATTACATATTATAAAATAAAATAACAAGGCTACACAAACTTCAAATATGTAATACATAAATTTAACATATGTAATCCAACTTTGTGTCTTGTAGTCTTGTATTCCATGTAAATGTGTAATTCTTGTAATGCCATTGTCTTGCACATCAAAGATCTTCAATAGCTTGAACTTGTTGCAAATATATACAGTACCTGCAAGAGTTACTTAACAAAACATTCGAAGCATAAGAATTTTCAAGCACTATAGGTTTTATCTCCTAGTATGATAATTCTAGTACTTCAACCCTTGAAGAATAAGATTGATATTGGGCTTGAGATTCTCCTAAATCACTAATTATTCAAAATACTTGTGAAAGAATAAAAAATGTTAGTTAATATTTACTGTAATAGTAGGTACTCTCTCCATTTTTGAAAGTAAGTCTTTTTAGCTAAAAGATTTTATTTCAAATAAATTTATTTTTTTAGAAAATTTAATGCCTAATTTTCATTTTTACCCCTAATTTTTCTCTTTTTTTTATTCATTACTTGTTAAATTAATTTGTAATAAAGGTTATAAGTGTTATATGAGTGGTATATTTATTACCTCCTAAAATAGTATGTAAATTGTTAAAAAAGACTTTATTTCAGAAACTAAGGATATACATAGAAAGAATAGAAACATACACATTAAATTGATATTTATAATTTGTTTGCTACCTATTTTGGGTTAGAAGGAGTAATTGCAATTGGTAAAAAAACGGGAGAAAAGTTGGGAAGATAAAGAGTTTACGAGTAGATCCATTTTACACATAGGGAGGAAAATTTACTCTATTATCATTAATGAGAAATGAATGTATAGTCTAAATTTCTTTTTGTATTATTATTTAAAAAAAATAGAAGTAATTATCTTTCAAACTATCTCATTCCTAACTATTTAATGAGATATATTATTACTATTTGAATAACTTTATAAGAATTACTTGTAATTAGTATGCTTAGAATATAGATTATGATCTACAAATGATTTCACTATATTGATATAGGTGAAAAATTGAATGCAGACTCATACATTAACATATGCTAGTTTAGACAGAAAATTTATATGTTGTTATGACTCCATTATTATATATTACCCGTGTTGCACCCGTGTGATGTGCGTATTTTATTTTTTCTAGATTTTATAAATTAAATTATATGTAAAGTTGAATATAATAGATAGTAATAATGATAAACATAATGCTAATGATAATTTAATAAATTCATTTATACAATAGTATTATTATTGAATGTATAATACTAAATATTATACATTTAAATCAATATGCTAAATTATACGTTATTATTCCCTAAAAATATATTCCCCCTTTATATCACAAAGAAGGTTATTCTATCAATCTACATATTTTTTTTAAGAAACTATTAAAAACAGTCATACAATTACACTTACACCCTACATTAAAAAATAACAAAGCATTGAATGAATACATAATAGGGAAAAAAGTAAGGGTAAAAATGAAAAGTAAGCTTCAACTTTTGTAAAATGACTTTTTTTAATTAAAAAAATTAATGATAAAATAACTTTCTTTTTGATATAGATGGAATAATATTTAATTAGTCATTATTATTTAGTGTATAACAAATATTTATTAAATAGATCAACATCAACAAAATGAATTATATTTAAATAATCATTTTAAATAAATTAAAGATAATTAATTAATAAATATGCTCATATATAATTATTCATAATGCTTGTCAAAGAATTTAAAGGTTAGTTGATATTTATAATAATAATAATAAGAGGTACATAGAAAGAATTGAAAAATACACATTGAATTAAGGTTTAGACTTCTACTACCACCTAGTTTAGGTTAGAAGGAGTAAGTACAATTAGTAAAAATGGGGGCATAAAGAATTTAATAGTTGATCCATTTTACACGTAGGGAGGATAATTTGATCTGTTATCATTAATAAAAACTGAGTATATAGTTATAAATTATCTTTTTTTGTAACTATATTTTAAAAAAAAATAGAACTATATTACAATAAAAGTATCAGTCAAATTAGTTATAATATTATTGTTTGAATAGCTTTTATAGGAATTGAATTACAATTATTACCTGTTATTAGAATGCAAAGAATATAGCTTATGAGCTACAAATGATTTCACTATATTGATATGGGTAAAGAAATAAATGTAAACTCATATAATGATAGATGTTAGTTTAGATGGAAAATATATATGTTGTTATGACTGCGTTATTTTACACACACACATACACAGATATATATCCTCCCATGCGATGGATGGAGCATCATCTAGTTATTCTCTCATGCGATGGATGGACTATCATTTTTTATAACAATAAGATTATGCATGTCATTAAACAACAAAGTTGCTAATAGTATTATATGAATGTATATTCTTAAAGAAGTGCTTGTTTCTGTTAGTGTTTTCATATATCAATTCATGAAGAATTGATGCCATAAACATATGATAGTTGAATTTTTTCCTTTTGTACAATACATATATTTTAGATATTATCTATCATGCCTGTTTTTGTATTCTGTCTTCAAACTTAGGGCTATAAATGAGGCGAGCCGATTTATGAGTTTTTTGGGTTCGACTTATTAAGGGGCTCAGTTTAGCTTTAGTTAGCTAAACGATCTAATCTCGAGCTTTATTTTTAAGCTTTTCTAATTAATAAGCTGAGTTTAAAAATAAAAAATTTGGGCTCAAACTCATTTACAATGCAAAAGTATGTGAGCTTCACTTGTTTACCATAGAAGCTCACAAGTTGGCTCGGCTCAACTTGCTAAAATTTGGCTCATTTATGAATAACTCAAGCCTAAGACTTATTTTTAGGTTTGTTTATTAAATGGGTCGATCTTGAGGTGATCTTGGGCTTAAATTATTTACAACCTTATTCAAACCCAAGGGAAGTACTGTAACACCCCCAAAGATTGCAGCTAAATTTTCTTGTTTAATTAAAACAAACACAAGTACGGGGGTGCTACTACCATGATTAGTACAAGCCTGGGCCTCGACCAGTCTCGCACTAACCACAAGGCTAAGGATAATTTCATCAAAACATTAAACACACTTAAGACAGAGATCCATAGAAAAATAAAATATTCATAATGAGAGAATCAGAGTGCATGATTAAAAGTCATTACAACTAAAAAAGGGTTACATAGTCAAAACCCCCAAAGGGGTAATAATAATACAACACATTAAACCAAGAACAGAACTAGGAAGAGTCCAGAATACACCACTCTTGGGGCCCATACAAAGTCCCAAAAGGTTAACTCTCAGCCCCACTTGACTCCTCAAATGTGTCGTAGGCATCAAAAACGGCCTCTCCTACCTGCACAAACTCATAAGGGATCTCTACTCGTAGGAATGAGCAGCACCCATGAAACATGACGCTACGTACTGAGAAAGGTAAACATGCAGCTAAGTCCATACAAAAAAAGGCATATAACACAAGCAGGTAACTATACAGGTAAGCCATACAAGAAAGACAGATAGTACAAGCCGTGATTCAGTTCGGTTAAACTTAATCGTTAGATATCTGGTCAATATTTCCATTTCACACCATTCTTATTATCAATCCATGCGAGTACAAAAACCCCACTATTATAGCCGGTGGACTAGAGAGCACCTAGGCAGAATGTACCTGATCACGATTATTCGTCGGTGGAACGATCGCTAGGGCACAAGGTACCTGGCCACTATTATTCGCCGATGGACCAGTGTAGCCCCGACTGTCATGGTGTTTCACTGTAAGTAGATAGTATCTTTCCATGGTTTATCATCATTAGGTTTGGTTTGTTTTACTCGGGATCCCTCACTATTATAGCCGATGGACCGAAAAAACACTAAAGGCAGAAACTCACCTAGCCATTATTATTCGCCGGTGGAACAATCTCCAAGGCACAAGGCACCTAGCTACTATTATTCATCAGTGGACCGGTTTGGGTCCGGCTCAATAATATTTCTATTTAAATGGTTAGTATCTTATTCGCTCAATACTTACGCCTAGACATGCATGTCCTTAAGACTACCTGCTCGCACAACCCATCTACTCCTATTGTTTTGAAAGGGGCCAGTCCCATAACTTAGGACCTCTACGCCTCCTAATACATCCAAACATCCTTTCCCCCTTCTCCCTACTTACCTCGAATACCCAAATCTTAAGTACGTGGGTCAAGGCCCACTTTCCCATATCTCTAAGTCAACTCACTATTGTCCTCTAGAGTTTTTTCCGGGAAACCATAATTTGGTCTGTATGGCCCAACCTTCCTCTCTCTCACACAACCTATATTTTCCTTGCCCCAACTCATCACCTCACTTGATTCATCCTTAAGCATCCCAATTTACTTCCCATTTTGTACATGTAACCCCAAAACCCTAGTTGATCACTCCAAACCCTAGTACCTCTCTTTTCTCATATGTTATCCTCTCATCACTCTCACTTACCATGCCCTCTTCTACATGACACACATTTACCCTCCATGCGACATCCTTCCACTCTTATCCCATATTCCAATCCTCTCCATTATTTCTCCCTTACATAATCTCCTCCACTTATGGTTTTTCTCCCAAATCCTAGCTAAGTTTCCTATGCACTATTATACCAACCTATGTACTATTTTTCACCCATAGACTCCAATCACCCCCAACAACTCTTTCCTTACCTTATTTAACCCTCAAGTCAACTTTTTCCACATAAGGATCATCCCCATGTAAAGTATTTCCATCCCATGCAAACCCTAGACTCCTCATGCAAAATCCATTTCACTCTCTTAATTTGTTCATATTATCCTTTTATTTGTCCACCCATAAGTCATGAGGTAATTAAGTCATTCTTACTTCTCTTTAGTTAACTCACTTCCATTACCCCTTTCATTTTTCCATCACCACAGTATATCTTTAATGCCTCCTTGAATGCATATCCTAAAGGCCATATCACATAAGCACCACAAAGCACATGATGCATCATCATTTTATACATGCCATAAAGAGAACACATACACTTACCTTAGCTCCGCGCTACGCTACAAGTAAGTAGTCATAATCACATAAGGTACACAAATATATCATCACACATAACACACAAAGCACATATACGCATATTAGGCCTTAACCACATCCGTACCTAAAATGAAGCCAGGCTTGGAGCACACTCCTACGCCTCCTTAGGGCTCGGACTTGCTTTACCTATAAGAGGAAAAATACTAGGATTAACTTCCCTCTTATTAACATTTTCATCAATTCCTACTTACCTCTATTATAACCTAGCATTATGGATAATAATAATAGTAGTAGTAGGAGGAGGAGCAGCAGCAGTAGTAGTAGTAGTAGCAGCTTTGTTAGTAAAAATAAGGATATTATCCTTAAAATAGTTATACATGCTATTATTAGCTAAAATAGGTTCAGGTAGTTATATTAGTCAATGATAAGATATTATTAACAATATTATAAATAATAATGATAATAACTTTAATAATAATAATAATAATAGTAATAGTAATAATAAAAATAGTAATGATAATGATAGTAATAATAATAACAATAATAATAATAATGATAATGATAATAATAATAATAATAATAATAATAATAATAATAGTGTTGATAATAATGATGATGATGATAAGGTTAGGATAATAATTACACTAATTATACTTAAGGGTTAGGAAGGTTAGGGTACAACCTAATAAGGGTGGTAGCTAGATGGTGGTACACTGGTAGTGGCGATAATGGTGGAAGTAGGGGTTAGAGAAGGTGGTATTTTAAGGCCAGAAGAGAGAGAGTGAGATGGTGGTTGTGGTGTTGGTGGATTCTCTGAGTTGAGAGGGTTGGAGTGGTGGTGGTAGTAGTGTAGCAAGGGTGGCGGCGCAGGTGGTGGTGGTTGTGGTGGGAGAAGGTGGTGGAGAAGGAGGAAGGATGAAGGAGAGGGAGAAAAGGAGAAATGAAGGTAGGGGAAGCTCTGTTGGGTCAATTAGGTGGCATGGGAGGCAGTGATTGTGGTGGAGGAGGTAAAGCATGGTGGCAAGAGGGGCGACGATGGGTGCAAAGGGGTAGGTCGAGCTACCAACTTTGCACCGCTGGGGTGGCTCGTGTAGGGGAAACTAGGGATGGGGTGGTTTGGTTTGGTTTGGTGGAGGATAATGCAAGGAAGGGTTTAGGTGGTGTTTTGGGTGATAGTTTTATGCGATAGAGGCCAGGGCAGCGTCAAAAGTGGCGATGTCGCAAAGAATTTTCTAGGTAGAGTAAAGAGGGCAAATGGGATCGGTAGGGAGTATTTATGGGCCATTAGAGGGAGGATAAGACAAAGGAGAAAGAGGACAAGGGGGAAGGTGAGGCAGGGCTCGCTGGCTGGCGGTGGCAGGTCGCTACGAGCTTCCAATTTGTAAGGCATAGGTCAGCAAGGGGGAAAAGGGAAAAGGGATGGGCCACGTGTGGTAGGAGGTATAGGTAGGTTAGGGTTGGAAAGGGAAAGGAAAAAAGGATGGAGGAGAGAGAAGGAAGGTGCATGTCGGCAAAGGAAGGACAGCGGCAGAGTTGCAAGCTAACCTACAACTCGAGGATGGGGAGAAAGGAGGAGGAGGAAGTAGATAAGTTGAGCTGACTGGTCTAGGGGAAAAGAAAAGAAAGAAAAAGAAGGGAGCGAATCGGTGGATGAGGGAGGAAGGAAAAAAAAAAGAAGGTGGGATGGGTAGCAAGGGGAGAGAAGAGAGGGAGGGGAAGTTGGGCCTGGCATGGCCCAATCTGGGGAAGAAGGGGGAAAAAGAAAAAGGAGAAAGGAGAAAAAAAGAAAAAGGAAAAAGGAATGGTAAATAGAAAAAGGAAAAAAAGAACTGAGGAAAAATACGTTGGTTAGGGTATTAAGAATATTTTGGTATTCTCAAATATTGAAAAATAATAAAAAATTATTAAAATAATAATTAAATTCCTTTTTATATTAATTTAGGATATTTTGGGTAATTTTTCTTAAATTCTATTTTTGACTAGAAAAATACTCTAATCTTCCCCAATTAAATTCTTTACTATTTCCCCCTTTTGTCTTAAATACTCCCCTTATTTTAATAAAATAATATATATAATAAATTTTCCTAAAAAATCCCTATTTTATCATAATTTCCTAAATTATGGTTTTGGGGTATTTCAATTACCACATTTAAAAGCTTAATCACAATAATAACTATATGCATCATTGTAATAAAATGAAAAATATGGCATAGAGTAGTAATTGTAATTTATCTTGTAATAAGGTGAGATTATACAATTTAGATCTAATTTGTAATAGCATAATGAGTCAATACTGAGAAGTAATAAATTTGAGTCATGAGAACCATAAGCTAAGTTTAGCAATCACATAAACTAATCCTTGCACCAAGCACCCAATTGGGTCGTTATCCCACAAGCCAACTCTAAATTCTTAAGGTTTCATAAAGGCAAAAAAAAAGTCACTCATTATCCATTCATTAATATGCACTATTATGGAAGATAGATATCTAAAAAAATAAGCAAAAGTTGAGAGTATATGCAAGAAATGAGTTGTGTCAAATATTTGGAGCAATAATAGAATGTAGCGATGCTTCTAAAAAACTACAAAACACTCCTAAAATCATTCACTTCTATACAATGTGCTCATATTTATGTGGCATCTAATTTTTTAGTAGAAAAATGGTAGCTACTATTTCACAAAAGAAGAAGAAGAAGAATAAGAAGAAGAAGCTAGATGAAACTAAGGTGGACTATGGACCATTTAGTTAAATTTAAAGCAACAAATTGCATCACACTAATGAAATAAAAATGAAATTATCCATGAAAATATCCTCTCATCAACGACTAAGTAACAATTCATTATCAATTTATATATATCATTGATTGGTATATACCAATTGATAAGAAAAGATATATCAACTAATGTATTATGCAAACTAAACCTTTCAATGATAATAAATTCCACCAACTATATTATATTTAATTAAAATATTAATTCATTATCTTTCCTCATCCTTCTCACTGTCTGTTCGTCGTCTACTCCTCTTATCCTTCCTATGTCCTCCCTCTAAGTTTCCACCCTCCTCATATTGAAAACTTGTTGGTCGTAGATCACCGCCGCCACCAGCCACTTATATTTTTATCCTCATTAAATCACCTAACTAGCCTACATTGCTTCTAAAGAAGGTGGATCGGCAATATTGGGACCACCACTCGGTCCCAACTCTTGATAATCAAACTTCATTTTTCTTTCCAAATTTGGTGGATCCATAGATTTAACCATAAAAAATAGTATTCCACATCATTATCCACTCTAGATCTAAGAAATATTAAGGAAGATGTATTACTTAACTAATGCTTTTTGAAAGCAAAGGGTATTATATGAAGGTGCAAAACGGTACTCTGGCTACTCTAGGGAAGTGGGGTTTTATGTTTATAGGAGAAATAAAAAAATCTCATTATAGATTAATCAAATTCTTAATTTCTTATCAGGTAATGAGGCAGTAATATAATAAAACTATCGAATAGCTTTCTTCACACACACACACACTCACACATAGATATAGATATAATCCTGTTGAAACAACCAATTAAATTTCAATATCTATTTTAAACTCTCTTTTCTTTTCCTTTTTTGAAATTAAGCCTATTCTGTATTTCCAATAGGTCATTGGAAACATAATGGACATAATTTGTTGATGAGTCATCCTAAGAGCCATGGTATATGATATTTGAAGAATCCCATTGAAACACAAAAATGAGAAGTTTCTCCGGGTTCTCCACTAGTTGAGTTGAATACAGTGGATTTATAATTATCTATGATTAATATAACTGGGTTCTCTCAAATTTTTTGGCATACAAATGATTCATGTGAGAACTCATTTACATTTTGTGGACGAACTTAAGTAGGGATATATTTGCTACTAGGGTGTGTTATTAACTATATTTGAAATTATTTAACCCTCACCTTCCATTTTAGCAAAGTAATTATAGTGGAGGCTTAAATTAAATGTTTTTTCTCCTTGATTGAGAAAGGGGGTTGCTAATTTAAGCGGGAATAACATAGAAAAAGATTGTGTTACTATAGAATATTAGTGTTGCACCTATGCGATGCAAGTATTTTACCTTTTCTAAATTTTATAAATTAAAGTAAACATAAAGTTGCATATAATAGATAGTAATAATGATAAAAATAATTTTAATGATAATTTAAGAAATTCATTTATACAATAGTATTGTTATTGAATGTATCATACTAAACATTATACATTTAATTCAATATGCTAAATTATATGTTATTATTCCCTAAAAATATGTACCCCCTTCATATCAAAATGAAAGTCCTTATATCAATATGCATAGTTTTTAAGAAACTAATAAAAGTAATATTATAATTACACTTACATTTTTTTTTGATAAGCAACGTGCATGTATTTACTATCAAATAATCATGAAGTACAACAACCAAGATACTCTAACGATACTCAGGTACTACCTGCTAAGTTATTAACATACTGTACAAGGTTATCCTACAATTTGCTAGAGAGCATACTATCTACCTTATTTGCCATGACCTTAACTATAGTACAAACCATAACACTAGGCAAATGACTCTTTTGATGGAAAATTATATGCCTTCTTTCCTCCCATATGTGGTAGAAAAGTGTGGCTAGCATACAATAGAGAAACATATATTAACACTTAGGTCCCCATCCTTCTTGGTGCATCCAATTCATCACCTGGCATAACTCTATTGAGTGATGAGTACATCTAAGACCCTTAAGGAGCTTATACTAGATAGTACGTATGCAAGGGCATTTAAAATGCAAGTGTGTTGCAGCCTCCTATTGCTCCTTCCATAACACACATAATTAAGGTTTTGAGCAACTCCCATTTTTACCATTCTATCCTTTGTGAAAAACTTGTCCCGGAGTATAAGCCACAAATAAAGTTTTTATCTTATTAGTGAAATCGGGTTTTATACAACATGCCACCAATCCACCTCCTCACCTTTTGTTTGAAAGACATCATAAGCTTTAGAGATGTTATAGGAGTTTGCATATGTAAAATTTTCGTACTATCAGGTGTGATAGTTTCCATATATTAAGATTAATTATTAAGAATCCTACGTAGGCACCAGGACGCAAAAAATCATTCCTTAATCTCCCATAAGTTCCTAGATTTAATGAAGTACATGTGCACCAATTTAACACATAAAACATCCTTTTCATGTTGCAAATTCCATAGGAGATGACCTATAGCTACTCTAATCTAGGCTTCCAAGTCCATAAATCCAAGCCCGCCATCCCACTTTGGTTTACACACATGTTCCCATGCAATGGGAGACTTTCTCATAACTAAGTGTGATCCGTACCAAATAAATGATTGGCACAAGGAATTCACATCATGGATAACACATTTGGGAAGAAAATATAATTGACTCCAATAAGCTTGGATACCAAACAACACAAATTTAATAAGCTATAGGCGACTAGAGTAACTCAAGAATTTATTGTTCCAAAGTTTTAATTTAGTGGTAATATGCACATTCCATGATTGGTACTCCTATTTCTTCAATCTTTTGCCACTTAGAGGTAGCCCCAAATAGCAAATAGGTGAATAACCCTCTAGTAAGTGCAGCTCATTCGCAAGTTGAGTCTTTACTTGTTGGAGAACCTTGCTACCTAAGTAAATCATGCTCTTTATGGCATTGAGTCTTAGGATCCAAAGTTGTGAGAATGTGTAGAATATATCCACAAGAATTCTAACTAAATACACAAGAACAATAAAAGATCATCTATTAAGGAAAGGGATACCGACTTGACCCATTTGCACTTAAGGTGAGGCTTAAGCTCTAGATTATTCCAAACTTCTTTCATGAGTATATTAAAATACTCCAAGGGGAAAATCCCCAAGCCTCAAACCCTTCTTAGTAAAAAATGGAGCATGCAAAAACCCTTGCAAAATCATAGAGTATCGAACCAAAGAGACACATGCCATAAAAATATTGATAAAAGATAAAGGGGACTTTAGGATAATCATCATGCACTTCAACAAATTCCAATTCACTAAATCATAGACCTTAATTATATCCAATTTTAACATAAACCTCAAGTAAATATTCTTGTTTGAATTTCCATTAACAAGTTTTGAATCCATTAAGATATTGAGATTCACCAATTTCCATAAACCTCAAGTAGATGTTCTTGTTTGAATCCATTAAAGAGATCGAAAAAAATCTCCAAACACCCAGGCAATATCATCATGTGATTCAAATACTCGACCTTGTTTGCCTTGCATGGTTAGAATCTTATTGGCTTAATTTCTACCCTTAACCATGGAATGGAATAATTTAGTATTTCCATCCCCCAACTTCAGCCATGGTATCCTAGATTTCTATCAAATGAAGCTTTTGTGACACAATGATAAATGATGTATCTATTGTAGTGTATGTTGTTCTTGGTGGATAAGGCTCGAATTGAAAGGATCATTATCCAGTGCATGTTGGATAGTAGCAAGTCTTACCCAAGATTCCTAGACCCTTCTATCAATTCTACCAAATTTATGCATGCTTAAATGCTTCGGGGACACCTTTAGGTTCTTCAGACAACAACTAATATCTTCCAATAAGCTCTTCTTCCCCCGGTGCTACCACTTTTGTCCTACAGTAACATGAAACTCTGAATCTTATGCCCACATATTAAAAAACCAAAAGGCTTTAGGTCTCATTGACACCTCTTCCTTAATATATACCACCACAAAGGTGTGGTCCAATATCAAAGGGGGGTAAAGTGTGCTCTAGAATTCCCATATACCTCAAACCACTTTTGTTTGTCGAACACACGATCAGGGTTGCATGTGATTGTGTGAGGTATGTATTGTTGGTTCATCTAAGTATGTTAAATCCCTATAAACGAAAGATCCTATTCTTAAATAGATTGAATGACCCTCAAAAATCCTCTATATCTTGATCATATAGCAAAAATTGTACTTTCTTGTCCTAGTTTAAAAAATATGAAAATTCCTCATTAATAATCAAGGGGCATCTTGAACAACTTTTTGCTTAAGCAACTTCCATAATCCCAACCTACCATTCATAGTGTTATGGTTATAAACAATGCACAAATGAAACTACACTTGATTGACTATGGCCAAAACCTTCACTTGTACACATTGATCATAACTACTTACCACCTCAATCTTCCTTTGACTAGGATTCCATCTTACCCATTTCTTTGGTGAATATAGTTATTAACCCAACTCTAATATTTGAGCATAGTACTTTGTATCTTATCAACTTTATTTATTTTTACTTATGTATCCACCAAACACCCAATCATGAACCTCTTTTTGTTTATGAGGATGGTTCAACCCCCAAATATTTCATCTACCAATAATCAAGGTAAGTGAATGTCCAGAGCCAAGAAATACTCCTTTTGAACCACATTCTTACCTCTCAACATACGCATCCATAGTTGGTGACATAATTCCAACAACTTAGTTTCATCCTTTAATACATTTGTAGAAGATGGAAACTAGTGTGCCCCTTATTTTGTAGCCCCATTTTGGGGATTAGATGTAGTAGCTTGGGATAAACCAGGATGCTTAGTATGAACATCAAGTTTGCTCATCTTTATAGATATAACTCCCCCATTTGTTACCTATCCTATATATGCTAGTTTCCTTCCATCATGCATGATGACCTAATCCTTCCTTCTCATACTGGTAATGCCAATATGTCCCTTTATAAAGCATTAGTTAGTGAGATGTTGTGGTTTTCTACATAGGAGGTAGAAATTTTACCTCCATTCATAAGTCACATTTTGTTTCATAGGAGCTTTATGAGGAACATTGATTATGAAAAACTTTGGGAGAAATCGGTGTATGTCCACCTCTACCATAACCCTAGAATAGGATATGTAGTCCTTTTTTGTACTGCATACATAACTATAGGTTTGCCTGTGTAACTAGAAATTTTTCTTATTGAAGAGGTTGAAAACGTATGGAGGGGAAGGCCAGGAAGTGTGAATGAATTGAAATTTATGGGGGCTAAATATAAATTCCTTTCACCATTGTTATTGTAGCAATGGATGTCCTGAGATATTCCAATACAACTAATGAAGAATCCAAAGACAATCCTCTTAACTTTAAATTAGACACACAATCCCTACCTCATGAGAATAGATGTAGGGATCCCTACCTCATGAGAATAGATGTAGGGAGAAGCAACATGCAACTAGTGGGAATTCATAAAATACTCTACCTACAAAAAACTTGGTATTGCACCAAACACCAAACTAATAAATAAGTTCTCCCATTGATAAATCTCTTGTATGTCCTCCAAATCAAGGGTGGCTGTTACCTTTCCATCGACCACATCCGGGGCTTCATAATGGAACAAAGAATTAGGGTTACGATTCTATATAAGCCTTTCCTTCAAAAAAACCCCTTTGTGGTTATCACATGATTCGACATATCATTAATTTTCAGATTTAGAAGCTCCTTATCCCATCCTAATTAAATCTCATAAACATTGGTTGCAACTTTAAACTCAATTACATTGGCTTTTGGAGATGAAATTGTTGGATGATCATAATTCCCATAGGCATAAGGTTTAAATCGCCAATCGAATCTCCTACATCCTTATGCTTTAAATTTCCCTCCACCTCATCATCATGATCTACTTCTACCTCTACATAGGACGGTGCATGGGAAGGAGTGGGTGTAGCATTCTTCAACTTATCCATAGATTATTGATGCGATATCTTCACCATTATGGGAGCCTTCTTCCAATGAGTCAAGAACTACATATTCTAGAGAGTAGGTTTTCCTTTGTGCTTTTAAATTTATACCTTTTATTAAAAAATAATAAAATATTTAATACATAGATAATAGGAAAAAAAAGTGAGGGTAAAAAATAAAATTAGGTTTTGACTTTTTAAAATGACTGCTTGATACAAAAATTTTAAGATAGAATGCATTTATTTTTGATACAAATGGAGTAGTATTTAATTGGTCATTATTATTTGGTTGATAAAAAATATTTATTAAATAGAATAACATCATAAAAATGAATTATATTTAAATAATAATTGGAAATAAATTAAAGATAATTAATTAACAAATATGCTCATATCTAATTATTAAGAATACTTGTCAAATAATTTGAAACTCCAGTTAATATTTATGATAATAAAAAGGTACGTAGAAATAATAGAAATAGACACGTTGAATTAAGGTTTGGACTTTAACTACCACCGAGTTTGGGTTAGAATGATTAAGTGAAATTGGTTAAAAAAGGAGGGAGTTGGGAAGATAAAGAGTTTAAGAGTTAATCTATTTTACATGTGGGGAGGATAATTTACACTATTATCATTAATAAAAATTAAGTATATAGTCATAAATTATCTTTTTTTTTATCATTGTATTTTTAAAAAAATAGTAGTATAGTAAAAGTATTATCCAAACTATCACATTTCTCAACTATTTAGTAAGTTATAATATTATTGTTTGAATAGCTTCTATCTTAATTTAATTGCAATTATTACTTGTAATTAGTATGTATAGAATATAGCTTATGGACTACAAGGATTTTACTAAGTTGATATGAGTGAAAAAATATATCTAGGCTCATATAATGGCACGTGTTAGTTTATTCAATAAATATATTTGTTGATATGACTGCGTTATCATATATTATATATATTGAATATAGAATGTATAGAATATAGATAGTATATAGCTGTCAAAGTATTAGCTTCTAATAACACGAAACCAAAGTTTGCTATAGGTTGAGAATGCACCATCCACGCGCCCCCTTTCTTGTCCATCTTCTTCCTTTGCTATGCCCTCATCTTCTTCTTCCCTTCATTCTATTAATCAGTATCTACTATATATGTCTTCGCCTATTGCTAACTCTACTTCATCACCAATCATTCAACAAGCTTTAAAGAAACCCCACCATCGAGATTTATCTTCTCCATCCTCTGTCACCACCCAGCGGTCCATCATGGATGCCTACATGAACGATGCTAATCTGCATATTAATCATCCTGAGGAACCTAGTGAACTTGATTTGAATGATCAAGCCATGGATGGTGCCAATCCTTGGTCTACACCCTTTTCCTTTAGGGAGCTGATGATAAAGATTAGACCAACCTTGATGCCCTTGATAAAGAAGACTACCAAGACAATCAAATGTTGCTTGATCTTGAATGGACTTGGGTGTGCTTATCAACCGAGGAGAAAAGGATTGAAAAACTTTTAGACAGAAACATTTGGTACAAAACATTATACACAAAGATCAATGACCAATAGTCTCTCACAGGATCCTATGAGGTAGTTGATTTGGGTCTCAAAAGTTTCAAAAGTGAGCCGATTACGATTTCATCCTTGAAGGTGGGCCCTAGGTCATCTTCCAACACTACCTTATGGTTAGTCCTTGGACTCCCAACTTCAAAGTCTCTAATTCTACAGTTACTATCAATGTTGTTTGAGTTCGTATTCTAGAACTTCCAATCAAAATCTTTCAAAATTAGGGAGCCTCATCGAGAAATTCTTGAGTATTGATTATAAAACCTCAGAAGCTTCTAAAGGTAAACTTTCCCATCTTTCTACTAAAGTGGATCTCAGGAAGCCATTGCTTCCTAAATTTTATTTAGGAAAAGAACTCTTAAATATTGAGTATGAAGGAATCCATTTAATCTACTTCTATTGCGACACTTTTGGTCATAGGAGTGATGAATGTAACTAGAATATGAATTTCATTGATGACTTGTTCAAGCCATGGTTCCCCCTTCTGGCACTACTATGAGTTCATTGAAAGATTATGCCTCTACTACTGGTGTCACCATTTTACCATCTATTGCCAGTGACTCTCCTTTCAAGGCATAGATGATTGCCTAAAATCAAGCCAAAAAACTCAATAAAAATTTATTATATCAGCAAAATTATGGGCAAATGCTAGCTCATGCTCTTGGTCTTTCACGTAACACCCTATATCAAAGCAGGGCCAATAAAGTCATCTGACTAATAAGCCAAGTCCCTCTCTCTTTGATATTTTATGTGAACTTGACACTTTTGAAGAGCTCAATAATTATGCCCCTTAAGGAATGTTCTTTATCAAGGATGAATCTTCAATAAATGCTCCATCGGATCTGATGGAACCGAAAGATTCCCTTTCATCCCATATAAATTTGCGTGCCACGTTCCTCAAATATCCGCCCCTTTTGAGGCTCCTATTAGATCTATTCTAAAAAATCCTACCCCACCAAGTCAGTCCAAATCACTCATTTGCACAAGTCCAAATCAAAACCTTCTATTTCACACTCTAACCTAAGGCCTACTGCTAAAAGAGGCGTTTCTTTCCCTGGCACAGGGCAAACCTTTTCTCTGTTGGATAAAGGCAATACTAAAATCCTAACTTCATCAAAAGGCCTCCCTGATAAGGGTAGCGTTTATCAACCAGATGATCTTGGCTCTGGGAGTGGGGCCTAGTATCATTAATGCCTATCATACCAGCCCCTTTTATGTATATATGGATTGTAAAATACTTTTTTGGAAGGTATAGGGAGCTACTAGTCCAGATTTCCTTTGGAATATTTGTGATTTGATTCAAAGGCATTGTCCTTCTCTTTTGGTTTTTGTCGAGCCATATATTAGTGGCACAAGTGCTGATCAGATTATCCAAAAGCTACGTTTTTTTGGTAACACTCATGTTGAGGCTAGATGATTCTCAGGTGGGATCTGGCTTCTTTACGATATTTCTCAAATGTCTATCTATGTGTTTGGTTCTACCTCAAAACTTATTCATTCTGAAGTCTTTCTTACCACTAGCTAAAGTTATTTTTTTTCACTGCCATTTATGCTTACCCTCTCCCTTACCTTTGGGATGAGCTATCAGAAGACTTAACCAACCTTTCTTCGACCATTCACTCACCATGGCTTCTTGGTGGTGATATTAATGATATCATCTCCCTTGATGAGATAATAGGAGGACCTCATAAAAGAACTAGGTGTTGTACTATTTTTAATGATAGAATCCAGAGGTGTAATTTATTGATTTAGGGTTCTCCAACCCAAAGTTCACTTGGCATAGGCATATAGGCAATAGGCATCTTAGCTCCTACATCGATTGTGTTCTTGCCAAAGATGATTGGTGTAGCGACTTCCCTCATGCCAATAAACAACACCTTGCTTGGTCTTACTCTGATCATCATCCTCTTCTCTTAAAACTAATGAGCCAACCACAACCTAGGCGTCATCCTAGACACTCCTTTCATTTTGAGGCTGCTTAGTTGAATCACTTTGGTATTGATGATGTGGTTAGAGAGACTTGGAATTATTCTAGTATTTTCCTTGATTCGACTAGTTGATGCTGTGAATCTTTGAGCTTGTGGAATCACCACCATTTTGGAAATTTATTCCAATGGAAGAAAAGGCTTATTGCATGCCTAGAAGGTATCCAATCAGCACTTGCAAATTATCAATCTGGGGGCCTATGGAAACTCGAGCAGTAGCTTATTAAAGAAAGTAATGATTTTCTAACTCAAGACCACATGTATTGGTTCAATAAATCAAAGGAAAATGAAGTCCTACTTCATGATAGGAATACTCAATACTTTCATCTCTCCTCAGTTAATAATCAGCACAAGGCCCATATTACCAAACTTAAAGATAATGATGGATAGTGGATCTCAAAGCCTGATGCCCTACAAGCCCATGCTTTCTCCTATTTATTAAATTATTTACTTTAGCTTCCCACTATGATGCTCCCTCCACTATATGCTTGATCTTTCCCCCCAACTCATGCAGAAAAGGTAGATTTACTATGATCAATTTACTTATCAGAAGTTAAAGAAGTTATGTTCTGTATAGGGCCTTATAAATGTGTTGGAACGGACGATCTTCCTTCTATCTTTTTTTAGGCTTTTCGTCTATTGTGGGAACCTTGCTACGCAAATTGGTCAGTTATGTTTTCAATCATGGCTATTTTCCACCCCATCTCAATGAATCCTTAATGTAGTTGATCCTTAAGAATGACTCTCATTCTACATTTAAACATTTTAGGCTAATTGGACTTTGTAATGTAGCCTACAAAGTCATCACCAAAGTTCTTACAACTAGATTGAAGCCAATACTTATGAATGTTATTGGACCCTTCCAAATTAGTTTCCTCCCTAGACCTTAAGATAAAAATAACATTATAATTCTGTAGGAACTCATCCACACTATGCATTATATGCGGGGTAAGAATGGTACATGATGATTAAGATCGACCTTGAGAAAGCCTTTGATATGATTTCTTGGGAATTTATCAAAGAAACATTACACTTTATTCAATGTGAGGTTAAAAAGGGAGTTTGGAAACCCATCCACTCTTCCAGAAATGGTCCAGGCATTTCACACCTTTTTTTTCATAGGCGACCTTCTTCTTTTTGCTCATGCCTCCATACCTCAAATCTGCACAGTTACCAAATGCTTGAATTTCTTTTCAGATGTTTGAGAGTTAAGAATTAATGCTATGAAATCCTCAATTTATTTTTCAAAGAATGTTCAAAAAAACAACATCAATGATATCATTAATCTTTTAGGTTTTTAGGCAACTTCCTTGCTTGGCCACTACTTAGGTGTTCAACTTCATAAGAGTCATCCTACCTCGGCCATGCACTCCTAAATTGTTACTAGGTTCCGAGAAAAACTTCAATGATGGTAAGCTCCTTTCTATTCCCTCTCTGGTAGAGCCACAATGGTAATATCTATCACCTCTACAATTCCATTTTACTCTATGCAATACAACAAGCTTCCTCAAGCTACTCTGTGCTAGTTGGATAGGATGAACAGATATATTCTTTGGGGGCACTTTGGGTCACAAAGAAAAATCCACACCATCCATTGGGATCAACTTTTTCGTCCTAAAGGTAAAGGTGGCCTTGATATTAGAAAAATGGGTCCCATGAACCAAGCCCTTCTTATGAAAGTTGCATGGGATCCCTTAAAGCTAAACAATGCCTTATGGGCTTAGGTACATAATTCTAAGTATCTTAAAAATTCCTCCTTACTGCATGCCACAACTCCTACTAGTTTCTCTCATATCTGGAGACAAATCTCTTTATGTTTTGATGTGCTCTATAAGTATATTAAATGGATCATCAAAACGGGCAAGTCTACCCTATTTTGGTTAGATTGGTGGGTTAGAAACTCTCCCCTCATTAACTGGGTAACATCTTACCCTCTAGAAGAAGACCTTGGGAAATTCGTTTCTCATTATTTCTCTAATTTGGGATCTTAGTTGTGACACAGCTTTATTAGTTTTATTGGTTGCAAGTCCACGGCTAAAATTGCTTGCATCTATGTTTGGTCTGATACCAATAAAGATGCCTTCCTATTTAGTGTTTATTTGAGAGTGGTGATTTTTCTGTCAAGACCGCTTATGAATTTATTATAGGGAATAAGTTCCTAAGTTCCACTCATTGGAGTTTAATATGGAATCTTAAGACACGTGAGAGAATTCGCACGTTCATGTTCTTTGCCATGCATGATAAATTGATGGCTAATGAAGCACGCTTCATTAGACACTTATCTATTGACTCACTTTGTGTATTTTATGATTGTGACGAAAACTTGGTGCATGTTCTTAGGGATTGTGATATAGCTTATAAGCTATGGACTTCAATTTATGCTCATCACTATGTTCCAGGTTTTTTTTAGCTTAGGAGCTTACCAATGGTTCCTTCTAGACCTTCGTTCAATGTTACTTTTTTTATATATTATGATAACATTCCCCGACCTATTGTCTTTGCAACGACCTGCTGAAATTATGGAGTTGGACAAACAAGGCCATCTTTGAAGCTAATTTTGTTTGGCACACCATCCTCTGTTTGACTTCTAATTAGCACAAAGCTTGGTCATAATATTTCCAGTTGCATTCTCCTAGTGGAAAGAAAATTGTAAAGCATGTTTTTTGGCAAGTTCAGCAACCTAGGTTTTCCAATCTCAATGTTGATTTGGTAACTTAGGTTTCCTTGTTGCAGGAGGTGTCATCTGTGATCACACAGGACATTGGATCAGTGGTTTCTCAGGTAATATGGGGTATGGTAGCATCACTCTAGGTGAGCTTTGGGCAATTTACCATGGACTTTCTCTAGCCTGTGATAGAGGTATCTCTAATTTGATTGTAGAATAGGATTCATTTTTAGACTTCTTTCTTGATGTTCTTTGGAGCACCACCAACATGCCTCTCTCATTCATTCTTACAAAGCATTGATGTCCTCTTTTCAAGCCTACAGCATTTAGCATGAGTTTCTCGAAGCTAATACAGTACTTGACCACCTTTCACATATAGGGCATGATCGACCCTTTGGTATTAATGTTTTCCAGGGTCAATGACCTACTTTTGTCATACCCTAAAAATTTTAAACCTATAATTTAATAAATAACCCTCATTTAGAATAGTTTAATTTCTAAATTTATTTAATTTAATTAGTTATGGATGTTTGGGTGTATAAAAATGGATATGAATATTTAATAAATTAAAATAAATATTTTATTATTTTATCATACTTATTTTATTTAAATAATTTTCCAAACCAATATTTTACTAAAATTTTCCTCTTAAGCTAATATCTTAAATTTTAAATAAATTAAATTATTAAATTAATTTATCTATTAAAAATATTAAATTCCATTATTCTAAAAATTATTTTATTTTTATTTTTTTGTTTTTTGTTTTTCCTTTTTCTTCTCATTTTCCTTCCCTTTTCTTTTCCTTTTTTTTTCTTTTCTTCCTTTCTTCTTCCTTTGGGCTGCCCGACCTGTCTCCCCTACGCTGGGCCTTTCTTCCTCTCCCTCACATTCAACCCACTACAACCCTTTCTTATTTCTTTCTTTCCTTTCTCCCCCTTGGATGGGACAACCTAACTCTCTTCTTTTCTTTTTCTTCCCCTCTCCCTCCCCCATAGGGCCAGCCCATCCTTTTTCTTCTCCCTTGCCCAAGTGGCCTACCCCTTCTTTCTGCCTTCCTTCTTATTCCCTTCTTCTTCTCCTTCGACCATCAACACACGCTGTGCCTAAAACTCCTCCCTACCACCAACCCCCTACAACCTGCCATTTCAGCCTTGCTCTCTCTCCTACATCCCTTTCCTTCCATTTCTTGCAGCCCTCCCCACATGCCCTTCTTTTTCCCCCTCTTTTTCTTCTTCTCCCTGCCACCTAGGACACATGCCTACCGCCCCTACACCCTCCACCTAACCCGACCAAACAGGCCTCCCTCTTCATTTCTTCTTCCCTTCTGCTCATTTTCTCTCTTACTCGAGCCCTTCTTCTCCTTCTCCCTCTACCAAACTCCCATTTCTCTTTTATTCCCTTATTCTCCTCCTCCCTATTTTTTCTCCACCACCCTCAATAGCCATTGTTGCCACCCAACCTACCACCACAGTCACCTCCCTAACACCCCTTTAACCTCCCTACACCACCCCATCACCTTCACTTGCCCTTGCAGCCCTCTTCCCCTCCTCCGTTTTTCTTTCCTTCCTTTTTGGCCTCCATCCTACACCACCACCGTGAGCAGCCATTCTGCCTCTTCCGCAGCCTCCATAGCCACCAATCTACCCCTTAGCACTTCCCCTACCACCACCTTAGCTCCCCTTAGCCAAAATCCCCCTACAGCCCCTCCCTTCTCCTTTTCTTTTCCCTTCCTTCTTCTCCTCCACCCATCCTTCACCCCATTTTTCTAGCCTTGCAACCACCATCTCCGCTGCCCTGAGCCACCAACCTTCAACCCCCAACCACCACCCACACCCCTACTCCCTCCCTACACAAAGCCACCACCCTCACTCCCCTCCACAAGCCCTCAACCCAACCCCCAAAACCCTTAAATGAACTAACACTCCCCTTTCTCCTAACTTCCCCTTCGACCCCCATTATTCCTTCACCCCTTGCATGCAGTGTGTGAGTCTTGCATCTTTTTGAGTTAGGTTGCTAAATTTTAAGGTATAGAAATAGTTGGTATTAGTATGCATTAATTAAGCTTTTAATAAAATATTATTATTCTTTTGATTTTCTACTTCTATTATGCTAATTTTAGATATTATTTTTAGGTATTTATTTTTACTAATCAAAGCTCAAACTTTTAACTGAGGTACCGATAAGATTTAATTATTATTGAAAATAAGGTAACCATTATACCCTACAAAAATGTGTGGATATATATATGCTAGCACATAGGGTTTTTAATATGTTTTTGTGCATGATGTATGATGTTAAGTATAATATAATTAGTGGCATATGTTGGTTGTTGAAATGAAAAGCTTGTTGATTTATATGTCATGTGTAGAAATGATAGTTAAGGAAGGAGCCTTATGGTTAAGGATAATGTTAAATGCTTACATGTGACATGATAAGTTAATGCAGCCATGGATAATGTTAATATAATCCCTATGGGCATTTTAGTAATTTTTTTGTACAAAGGTATGGCCTAAATAAGTAGGTGAGGTAGGTGATAATGAGTAATAATAATAAATGAGAATATTTTGTGGTGTTGGATGACATATATGGACCATGGATATTAATATTTTATGTGATGAGAGTATTTTAGTAAAATTAATATAATAAGGGTGAAATGGTAATTATAAGAGTAAAGGGGTAAAATGGTAAATGAATAAGTAAGAAGGGATTTTTAGTAATTTTACATGAAAAGGAGATAACTTGGTAATTTTTAATTAAGAGAGGTAAAATGGTAACTTAATAAAAAAGAAGGGTATTTAGGTAATACAATATAAAGGAAGGGTACTTTGGCAATTTTGTGAGTAAAAGGGATAAGGTGGTAATTTAATAAAGAAAAGGGGTATTTTGGTAATTTGGCATGTAAGGAAGATAACTTGGCAAGTTTGTGAGTAAAAGGAGCAAAATAGTAAAATATTGAGTAAGAAGGGTATTTTGGTAATTCAACATAAAGGAAGGGTAACTTGGTAATTTGGTAAAATGGCAAAGTGAAAGATAAGAAGGGCATTTTGGTAATTTGACCAACCAAAATGGCAACTTGGTAAATTTAGTAAGTGTGAAGGGAAAATTGGTAATTTTAATAATTAAGAAGGATAATTTGATAATTTGACCAACTAAAAGTGTAACTTGGTAAATTCAATAAGTGTGAAGGGTAATTTGGTAATTTAACCAACCAAAAGAACAAAATGGTAATTTTAATAAGTAAGAAGGAAAATTTGGTAATTTGATCAATAAAAGTGGTAATTTGGTAATTTTAATAAGTGTAAAGGGCAATTTGGTAAATTATCTGACCAAAGGAGAATTTGGTAATTTAATAAACCTGAGGGGTAATTTGGTAATTTTAACAAGTATATAGGGTAGATTAGTAATTTAACCAATTGGAAGGGTAATTTAGTAATTTAACAAGTATGAGAGATAAAGTTGGTGATTTAATTATTATAGAGGGTAATTTAGTCATTTAACAAATATATTGGATATTTTGGTAATTATGCAAACATGAAGGGTAATATGAAAAGTTGGCAAATAAAAAGGGGTGACTTGGTAACTCTACAAATAAGGAGTATTTCAATAATTTTTATAAGGATATGGTTAAGGCTTAATATGTGTATTATGTGTTTATGTGTGTTGGTTATATGTGCGTACTTTATGTAGTTGTGGATTATGCACTTGTAACACAGCTTGCTAAGCATGAAGCTAAGGTGAGTTGTATGTATTTTTATGGTATGTGTAATATGGTAATGTGACTTGTACGTGGGTTGTGCTTATGTATGGTTATCCTATATGACATACATACTTGGAGTCCCAAAGTAGTAAGATGAGGTTGTGGAAAAATGAGAAAAGTGAAGAGAGTGGAGTGGTGAGAGAGAAGTGGGAAAGGCTTATGTATCTCATGACTTATGGGTAGATAAATAAAAGCATAATATGAATAAAATAAGAGGATGGAATAAATCTTACATGGGGAGTGTAAGGCTTGCATTGGATAGTTAGTCTTTGTATGGGGATGACCTTTAATTGGGAAAAGTTGACTTAAGGGTTAAGTAAGGTGAGGGAAGATTAGTAGGGGTAATTAGAGCCATATATGAAAAATAGTATGTGGGTTGGTATAAGGGTGCATGGGGTACTTGGCTCGGGTTTGTAAGGGAACCCTAAGTGGGAGAAGTGTGTGAGGAAGGGAGAATTAATGGGAATGGTTAGAGTGTGGAATAAAAATGGGAGGGTGTCGCATAGAGGGGAAGTGAGTCAAGTGATAAGGTGTTTGGGTGATGAGGGGATGACATAAAAGAAAGGAGAAGTACTAAGGTTTGGGAGACAAACTAGGGTTTTAGGGTCATATGAGGAGGATGGGTAGTGAAGTTGTGATGTTGGATGTGGTTTGAATGGAGTGATGGTTTTGGAAGCAAAGGGGATCATAGACATTGTAGGATAGGGAAGAAGTGAGGCTACATAGGTCAGATTAGGGTTTTTGAGGAAACCCTAAAGGAAGGTGGTGAGTTGAAACAGAGTTATAGGGAGTGGGCCTTGATCCATGTGTATAAGGGTTTGGATCTCTCAAGGTGAGTGGGAAAAAGGTGAGGAAGAATTCTTAGAGTTCTAGGGTGTGTAAAGGCCCGAAGATATGGGATAAGGCTTTTTAGGAGAACAAGGACAAAGGAAGTGAGAACGGGAAGTCTAGTGGGTTATGTATGTCTAGTCGGGGTTGTGTGTGGAATAAGATACAGGTAAAATAATAAACACTTAAAGTGAAAGATTATTGAGCCGGGCCTAAGTAAGGATACTTTCTGATCCACCGGCTATAATAGTGGTCAGGTACGTTCTGCCCTGTGGAGTGATATCCAATCCACTAACTATAATAGTGGTTAGGTGTGTTTTATCTTGTGGAGTGTTTTTTGGTCCACCGGCTATAATAGTAGGGATTCTAAACTCGATAAACCAAATTTTGCATGGTAATAAATTATGGAAAAGGTACTAACTACTTATAATGGAACACAACGTTAGAGGATAATTTCCGGTCCACTAGCTATAATAGTGGTCAGATGCATTTTATCCTAGAGTTTTTTTCTAATCCACCAGCTATAATAGTGGTTAGGTGTGTTTTGCTTTGGAGTGTTTTCCAGTTCATCAGCTATAATAGTGGTCAAGTGTGTTTTATCATGGAGTGTTTTTTGGTCTACCGACTATAATAATGGGGTCCCCGCACTCACTTGTATATAATTTGAGAGATGATGATTGAATAATAATTAATTAATGACTTAAGAAAATAAGTGTTGATTTCACCTTTATGATCCATTGTTATAATATAAGTTTAGCTTGGTGCCTATCTCTCTCTTGGTATATGATGGTATTACTAAGTGAATGGGCCTTGGGCTATGCAATTCTTGGTGTATGAGGTGTTGCATTGTGTATTAGCTCTTACATTGATTATAATTATCTCTATGCTCGCGTACATTGTCATGTTTACGTTGTTATGTATGATGTGTTGCATGAGGGCCTTGCCTTTTAGTTTGATATAAAGGGTTACTCAGTACCATAATACTGAAGGGTTTCGTTTGTGGGTCCCTACCTATTTAGTGGGCAGTGTCTCTTGCAAGTCTATTGCACATGCTATTCAAGCTAATATCGATCAAGAGTATAAGTATTGTCGGGGAATGATTTTAGGGTTTCTCTTTTAACCTTTTATTTCTTTATTTAAAATAACTTTTATTCTTATAACCACTAATAGTGGGTTTTACTCTTGTAAAGACTTTAATGTGCTACTTTGATGTAAATAAAGTCTGAATTTATATAAATCATGTTATCTTCCATTTACCTTAGCACTTGGTACTGGAACAGTAAGAGGAAACCGGTATAGTACTAAATATGGTAGTAACATTCCCAAAATTTATAGTTTTTACTTCCACTGATTTTCAAATAAAATAAAAAAAAATTACCGTGGTAAATTTTGGGGTGTTACAACTTCTCTTTGATTTAGTTGGTTTTTCCACTAGTTTGTTTGGTTGACTAGTTAGGCACCTTGTACCTATTCCTTGGGTTTCAAGTCCCCCATTTAATGAAAAACAAATAACATGAAACCACTAAGTTGTTATTTGGTTAATAAAACGATGTAGCATATTATTTGTTCCAATAGTTTTGATCTTTAATTGAAAGGGCTCTGATTTCATAGTCTCGATTAATGGAGCCGGTATAGCGAATATAGCTTGCGTCCATTCATTTTTCGTGCATGGAAAATAATGGAATTATTAGAAAATGTGAATAATAATAATTTTGGGTGACCTCTTTGTTATGTATCGTTCTATTTATGATAGAGGATGAAGGGGAAATGGATACCCCCTCTATTTATCTATAATGTTTTTAACATCTTTTTAAGTCTAATAAAAATTTATACTTGCCACCTCATTGATATATTCCTAATAATAAAATTGTTCAAGTGTTCATGGAAACATTTTAGTGAATTTAGACTGCTTTTGCATTAAAATACTCCATCTGTTTCATAAAACAAAAAAAATCATTTGATAAAATAATTATTTCAAAAAGAAATTTCATTTAGATCACCTAATACTTTTTATTTTTACCTTTCTTTTTACATGCAAAAATTGTTATATTATTTTTTAATTAAGGATGTAATTGTAACATTTATGGTATATTTATTGACTCCTAAAATAATATGTAAATTAATACTTTAAAATAAAATTAATATCTTTTAATATATTTTAATAAATATTATAAAAAAGATAATATTATAAAATTATTTTTTAATATAAGTATAAAAATTAAATTTTTATATTATAATATTTTATTATTTGAAAATAAAATAATGGTCAAATGTGTCCTTGTAAAAGATGTGATGACAACAACTATTTAAAAATAGATGAAGTATATCATTTACACTTAACATTACTATAATATTGTAATACCACAAAAAAAATTATCCTAACCCCACATTATTAGTGCCCTAATTTGATTCTAATCTTGAGAAATCTTATTTTAGTCTTAACCTAATTTATTAATCATGAAACTATAACCAAAATTTAAACCCTTAAATCGAATAAATTATAATTTGTAAACCAAGATCAAAATCCGCTAAATTTTTCACTAATCCTATTTACTTATGGATGATTTAAAAACACCCCTAAACTAATCCCCCAACCCTTTATCTTTTTCCTTTCTTTTCTTTTTCTTTTCTTTCTTCTCCCTTCTCCCATCAGCCCAAGCTGCAACAATTGAAATTGTTACATCTTACACATGTAACTTGCCTTGCCTTCCCCACTTGCACCATCACCTCCTACAAACATCCATCACCCATTTTACTTCTCACGCTACACCATACATACAACTATCACCACCTTCACCATGTGGCTATTGCCCTACACTTCACCATCCTCTACAACTGTTAACATCACCATCATCATTGTCGCACATCTCCCCTTCCCTTCTTTTCTTCCTTTCTTCCTTCCCTGATTCATGTACTCGTACACATGACCATATATATATATATACACGCACACTGCACACTCTTCTTCCCCTCTCTTTATTTTACCTCCATTATGCCCATTTATGTCCAAAATCTTGCTCGAGCACTCCCCTTCTTTCTTCCTTCTTCTTTTCTTCTCCTCCCCCCCCCCTTTGTTTCCTTATTTTTGGCCTATGCACCACCATCTCCACCACTGTGCACCACCTTGGCCGCCATTCACCGCCCATTGGCTAGTGGACCGACCACCAAGGTCACCCCAACCTTTCCCATCACCATCGCGGACCATTGCTGCTGATCACTACCTCTTTTCCTTCATTTTCTCCTCACCTATTGTATTTTTCAAAGCACACGACATGCGCATAACTGTGCAACACTAAAATTTCCTATCATATACTTGTGCAACTCAACACCACCCAGCTATGCATAATCTTTTCTTATGACCAAAGTTGCACCGCTTGCAGCACAGTTGTGTAAATTCCCATTTTCACCCCAAATTTTGTCCAAACATTGCCAAATTTTTACCATAGCTCCACCGCACATTCTACTACTCATCTACACATCCCAACCTTCCATTGACTATGATTTTTTCCATTTTTTACCCTCTTTAACTTAATTTCTCCTTTGATTTAACTCTTTGAGCTTAACCATGAATTTTGTTATTTTTCGTTGGTGGTATTCTAGTAGCTTTAGAGGAGGAAGTCTAGGATTTGCATACTTGGAGTCTAGTGTCCTAGTTGGTAAGGATATTATTCGATGTTTAAGTATTTTATGTTAATTACTTGTATGGTTATATGTGTTTTTCATGATATTATTGATATATGATGTAACATGTGTTTATCATGATATTTTGTGATGATATGAATGTTATGTTAAAAGAAAGTGAGAATGGGTAAAAGCTACCTTTATGATTTTGTTGTGCTAATGTCACAATTATGGAAGTGTATCTTATGACATGATATATGAGCTAAATGAGCTTTGATAAGTTGACCTAATAATTCCCATAAGGTATAATGACAATTTGTGGACTTGGAAAATAATATGTGTGGAAGGTACAATATCTTATAAAATAAATTTTATCGTTTGTGCTTAAGGGTAATTTGGTCATTATGGGATAATAAGTAAATTTTGGTATCTTATGTGTTAGGTGGATTAAAATATGATAATGATATCATGAAGAATGATTAGAATTATTATTGTTGTTTTGGGGTCCTTAAATGAATTGATGGTTAATTTGGGCTATAATGATAATATCATTATTCCATGTGTAAAATCTAGAGGTTAATTGGATTATGAATACGTTGTTAATGTTTGATCTTATGAGGTTATCTATTAGAATTAGAATTCATGTGAATTCCATGGGAGGTTATGAATAATCTGAGGAATTAGGGTTTTTGGAGATTTCTGTGAGTAATACCTTAGAATAAGATTATTAAGTATGTGTATGACATGGGAACTAGACCGTGCACTCTAGGTATGATAATAATGATGAGTTTTGGAGATGATATAAAAGAAGTTATGTGGAATAAATCAATATGGGAGAATAAATGCTAAAGGGTGTGTAATTAGGGTTTGAAAGGATGTGAGAACTTTGACATGTGTTGTGTATGTATCTACTTTAATGTGTTAAATGTTTGGGAATCAATCTTGAATAAGATACTAATCACTTAAAGTGTAAGATCACGTGAGTAGGGCTAAGGTGAATATGTGTGTGTGTGTATGTGTATTCCCATTCTACCGGGGATAATAGTGGCTTAGGAGTATTTTTTACAAGAAAGTGATATTTTTAATCTCCGTTCCACAAAAAAGAATAGTGGCTTATGAGCGTTTTACCTTGAGAAGGAGCTTCAATTGATTCCACTGTATAAGAATAGTGGGGGGCCTGCTCATTGTGAAATAAAAATGTATCGGTATAACCTATGAAAAATATACTAATGAGTTAAAGTGGAAGAATACTTGAGTTAGGACCAAGGTATTGTTTTTATATATATTTCCCATTCTACTAGGGAGAATACTGGCTCAAGAACATTTGTCCCAAGAATGTGATGTTTTAGATCTGTTCCATCGGATGATACTAGTGGCTCAAGTGTTTGTCCATAAGAAGGTGCTTAAGACTGTTCTATCGGTTTAAGAAGAGTGGACTCCATACACTTAATGTATATAAAAGAATAAAAATGGATTGTATCTAATAATAGACCTAGGTCATTATCTGTCTTAAGATATGTTTCATTTATCTGCTTGTATGCCTTATTATCTGTTGGGCATATGCTAAATGTAACCCTATTTTGATAGTATTATTCCCTTACTTAGTAAGTAACGTATTGATCACCCACTTTATGGGTGTTGGTCATTCCCATGAGTAGGAGGCCTTAATTATTATGTGTAGGTCTCAAAAGATCAGCTAGATGATTATGCTGCCTATGATGCCTTATGTGGGGATGAGCAACTTCATCTGTATTAGGAATTAGGTGAAGAGTAATTATTATCCAATAGATGTATTTAACTGGATACCCTTTTTGGACTCTTAATCTATGGCATCCCTTCTTTTATATTTTGTATTGTTAACTTGGAGTTAAGCTCTAAACTCATTATTATATTATAAATGTTTCTTTTATTTCTAATTTCCTTGTATTCCTTTAAATGTTTTATCCTTGTGGTTGATGAAAGGATGGTTGCACAAGCCAAACTTATGTTGATTACGATGGTAACCCCCAATATTTTACTTATTTACTTCCGCTATAAAATAATTTTTTAGTACTAAAAATTAGGATGTTACAAATATAGGCACTAAAATTTTATTTGTCATCTATTACAAAATGAAGGGAGGATATTAAATTAAATCAACTTAATTCAATATAGTTCAACTTGGATTTGCTGCACTTTGTTGGGAATCAAAACCACGTGTATTAGGTTAGCAAATAAATAAAACTAAACTCAATATAAATGTAGGGTTTGGGCGGTACCTCTTTCTACCTAGAAATAGGTGTAGGCTTCCATAAAAGCTCACCACCATTATTCCTTGTAAGCAAGAAAATCATATATAGCGCATATTTCTGCCTCCTATTCTTTGCACCTATACAGTGACACATGATGGCTCCATTGTTTTCCCCTTTGAATGAAATGACTATTTAAGAAGAAACTGGACTATTAAGGCTAGAGCTATAAAATTCTACACTTCTATAGGAAGAAATGGGGAATATGTAAACTCTATAAAGAGTGATTTTCCACGACAAGGAGGTAGGTCACATTTGAAAATGCTCAACCCGCCTTATTATAAGTTCTTTAATACTTTGTTTTTAACGATATTATTTTGCATGCAAGGTGTGAGGATTCATTATTCTATTGAGGGAATTAAAAGTGTATATGGCTAAGTATATGGATTTTATTTATTTATCTAATGTTAGGCAACTCGAGAATATCATTGTTGACTTCAACAATCCCAAGTACAAGACATCAAGATATATGTACAAGATAAATTTCTATGGAAGGACGCACATGCATTAATTTGAGTTTTATTTTAATGCTAATATACAACCTTAGAACTTTCCATGCTATACCAACAATGGAAATTAATGGATTTCAAAATTCTGTTGTTTTATTGGGTTCTCAATATATTCTTTATTTTTCATTTAATAAAGTTATTTTGGTTCTTGATTATCTACCTATGATTAGGGAGAGATAACAAATAGGGAATTAGGTAAGTGTATATATTGGAAATGATTTTGGAAGATTTGGAGTAAGATATTATGTTGTTATCTTACATGTATATGTTGTAATGATAGATTATACAATAATATTTAGTGATGTATTTTTTCTCCAATATCGAAAAAAACAAAAGAGAAGTTGATCATCGAGTTGTACATTTTGGGGTAAAATGATTATGGTGGTGGTGGCTGCTCCTAGCCTATTACTATGATTATTCATTTTTTTTTGCCTATCAAAATGGTTCCATTGGTCATTAATTATACTAAACCCTTAATCACACAATGATAGATTATTTGAGTCATGCGTTTAATGGTAAAAAATTTCTTTTTAATAGGTGGAGTGAAAATTTTTAAGGTATTTAATGTGATAAAGTATAGATTTTGATAGAATAGTTTTACTCAACTACTTCAATTAGGTTGAGTACTAGTTATGTTTTATTTATATAATGTAGGTTAGTTACAAATAATAAGCCAAATCTTCTAAATACATGGAAGTTGTTTATGTAGATAGATTTTATTAAGGAAAATCTATAAACTAGTCAACATCACCCCTCAAACGAAGTGTTGGAGCAAAAACAGTGAGCTTGTCATGAAGTTGCTGAAACCATGTCGAACTAAGACCTCTGGTAAAGATATCAGCTAGTTGATCCTTACTTGAGATAAATTGAACATCAAGACATTTGGCAGCAACCAATTCTCAGGAAAAGTGATAGTTAATCTCTATAGTTTAGTTCGGGCATGAAATAATGGATTAACTGTGAGATATGTTGCACCTAATTTATCACACTATAGGATGGGAGATGAAAATAAGGTGCCAAGTTCCCAAAGTAAATAGTGAATCTGGATAAGGTCGATAGTAGTGGTAGCAAAACTTCGATATTTAGCTTAAGTAGTAGAGTGAGACATAGTAAGCTACTTGCAAGAACTCCAGGAGATAAGATTACTGCCAAAGAAATTACAGTAACCACTAGTTGATCGATAGTCATCAACATAACTAGCCCAATCAGCATTTGAATAGGCATTCAAAGAAGTAGAGAAGGGTTGTTTTAATAGAAGACCATAATTAGCAATATGTTTGAGATAGCATAAGATATGTTTAACAATAATCCAATGATCGGCAGATGGATTATACATAAACTAACAAACCTTTTAAACAACAACCGAAATATCTTATGGATGTGTGTTCTTTGTGCCTTGATTATTTATTTTAAGTTTTCATGACATTATTGAGATAACCAAAAGTCAAATAAAAACATTAATATTTAAAGTAAAAGATCAAATGAGTCATGATTAGTTGTACCTATCCATTCCAAAAAACGAGAATAGTGGTCATGAGCTTTGTGCCCTAGGGTTTTACCACTCTATTCTATTAGATAAGAATAGTAGTTGGAAGCTTTATTCCATAGGTTATACCACTTGTTCCATTGGATGAGAATAATGGTCATTAGCATTTTACCTTGTGATTGTTATATATTGGTGTCATTCCATAGTTATAAATAATGGGGTTCTTGAACTCAATAAATTTAATAAAGGAAAAATGTATAATCATATATCATGGAAATCCTTCTATTCCTATTGAAATCCCTATCTTATTTTTAATTAATGTGCATGATTATTCCTTTAATGTGATATTATGTGTTACTTATGCTCTTTATTATGATTGTATAATTATCTTACTTAGTATATAGTGTATTGATAGTCATTTTCATAGGTATTACTCATTTCCACAAGTAGATGATCAAATTTTTGTTGTACAAGTTACTAAGAGATATCTTGATGATTTTACTACTTATGGTGCACTACCTCTAGAGGAGTGATTTTTATATATTGGGGTTTGGACATAGTGTTAACGCTTTTTGGTAGCTAGTTTTTATCCAGATACCTTTTTAACTCTTATTTTTATTAGATTCTTTTTGTTGTATTTTGCTTATGTTACACCCAAAGTTTAATCTCCATAGTATTATCTAAGTTTATGAAAATGTATCTTGTTCTCTACTTATCTTATTTTATGTTATAAATGTTTTGCGTTATATTCAATTTAAGGATGGCACAATAAATCATACTTATGTCAAGTACATTGATAACACCCAAATTTCTTAGTATTATGCTTCTAAAAATAATTTTTTTAGTAATAAATTTTTGGATGTTATAGTGTATCCCAAGGGGTTGCAAGTACCTCGTTGGTTGAAACATATTGGGAGAGACCTAATTTCATTAGAATGAATTTTATGGCTACTTATGTTGCACAAGTTCATTGATAAAGAGGTGTCAATAGGCATGGTGTGGTGTGTGATCCAAACAATTGAAATGAATTATTGGGGGTTATGCGATGAGATGCTCTTGAGACGAGAGTGCAAGGTTATGTAGCTACGAAGGAGGTCGATTATGTTGCAATGAATTATGGTTAAATGTAAGATGTTAGTTGGTTCATGAGCTTTATGGGGGCATATATGGTATTTATATAATGGTTTTCTTACATTGAATGATCATTAAAGGACTGACAAGGGAATAATGTCTGAGACATAAGGAAGCAATGTTATGACCCATGCGAAGGCGTTTGCAGTTTTGGGTGAGGTAGAATGTCATGATCCGTGACTTCGCCAAACATTTTGCAAACGAGTCATGTAAATATAGGTATTTTCTTATTGTTTGATGGTTGTTAATATTAATATTATATTTGAGGCATGACTCGGTGTCCTTTCCATATATTTCATTATATTGTTATTGAGGGATTTTATGCATATTCAACTTAGTACTCAAAAGGATCATAGGCAGGATATTGTTCATGTTAGAGGTCGTCGAGGCCTAAACCTATGAGTACATGACAACAGGAACATACGTAAATATCAAACACTATTGTAGTCGATTTTATTGTCTTACGCATAAAATCTGGTGCATTCACCAACATATTAAAGCTAAGTTTGTCACAACATAAGATCCGGTGCTTGTACAAACATATCAAAGCGCTGTTTGTTAGAGCAGTATTATGCTACCGTTTTTACAATGCATCGATTGAGATCTGAGTGAGAAGGTCACTTTTGGTTGTATCTTTTATCATTTTCTTTGTAATGGATTTTTACCTGACAAATAGAAATGTTTTTCTCTTTTCAATTGGGCTTTAGATTGGTTGGCGCTGAGTTTCGTAATGGATAGATATCAACCAAAAACAGCTCAAAAGGGAAATTTGGAAGAAAAAAAGAAACGAGATTTGCTCGTGAACTTGGGTATGAATTATAATAACTTGGTGTGTGGAGACAGTTTGCAATATGATATTATTAGAGCACTTAATTATCATCCACACAACTGTAAGGCCGCAGTGGGGTTATTGGAGGCACCAAGTTCTGACAATATCTCGCAAATTATATTTCCTGTGCTATAGCTTTTACAATATAAGAATATTGATATATGGAAAAAAAAAAAAAAAAAAAGTTTAGACAATATCCACACAATTGCTGGGGCAAGGCCATAGTGGAGGAGACCATTGCTGTCTCTGAGCACGTCCTCGTTTTTCTTTTTATTTCTTTTTCCAGCAGATGGCCACTCAAAAGCAAGGTTAAAGCGTCAAGTCCTATGATTTTCATTCAGGAATAAAAACGCTGGAGAGATGGTGAAAGGCCTCTGGTGGGAGGAATCATTGTTCTCTTCACACTTTTTTTCTTTTGATAAGCGTCTCTTCACACTTTCAAGTTTTTACTTATGTTGTTTATAGCAGATCACCTAGGCCCAGATCACTGTTCCATCAGATCACTGGACCAGTTAGCTGTCCTTTATTTCACTAAAGGGTACAGACCGGCCCAGCAGATTGAGTGACAGATGGGTTCATATCAGTGGACAGTGGGCATATGAGGTGGGAGAAAAGTTGAACATAAAAGATTCCCAATTTATTTACCCAAAATAAAGACTCCCAGGACCCAGACTTTCAATAATAATACTTATAGACTCTGAGTTAGGACTTTTTTTTGGCTTATTTTTAGGAATTTAAAATAGATTAATTTATATCAGCATAATTTTAATAAAAAATATTATAAAATAGAAATATAAATTTATTAATAATAGTTATATTAAAATTTATTAATAATAATGATAGCCATAATACTAACAGGAAAAAAATTTATTAATTTTGACATCAATAATAATAATATAATAATAATAATAATAATAATTCATTAAAAGTTATTATTCAAATTAGGTCAAATTAGTTTAGTTCCGATCATATCATATCAGCAATAATAAATTAAAAAAAGTTCTAATATACTGTACCCAGGGTGTATAGTGTGTACTGTACCCAGTGTATGGTGCAACCTGCGCCCAAAAAAGTGTTGTGTCAACTGTGCAATATAATCAACTTTTTTCCCTTTCTTTTTTTGTTTAAACTTTTGTGTTTCTACGTTATTACTAATTTCAAATCAAAAGAACAAAAAAATAAGAACAGAGAGAATAGAAGAAGGAGAAAAAAAAAAGGGTTCTTCAAATCAAAGCCAAATTCGTACAAATTCCCCATAAAATGAATTTTTTTTGCACTATCATTCATTTCTTTCTTCCGTTTTTTTTTCCAACTAAAAATATATCTAACAATCAAACAAAAAATACATAAAAATCGAGTATGAATCCAAGTTAGCAAAATCTTCAATAGTAAAATATTAAATATATGGTCAATAAAATTTTTATATAAATTCAAAAAATATTTAATATAAATGTAATAAATACTTAATATAGAAAGTAAGTAAAAATTATATCAATAACAACCTCTAACATACATGATCGTTTATGTACATTCAACCATGTTCCGTACATGTTATGCCAACAATGTGCACAGCATCTCATACACAACCAATTCAAGCCTAGCCACCTATTTTATTATACCGGCAAGGATAAAAACACTTATCAAAACTCAAATAATAATAATAAATAAATAAATAACCCGTTTGAGAACTTACGGTCCATTTGGTAAATGGAAATGGGAGTTTGAAAATTAAAGAGTGAAAATAGAAATGAAAATTAAGAAATAGGAATTGGTTTATTTAATTCCATTCTCATATTTGATATTCAATGAGATTAACTTCAGAATAGAAGTTTTTGTGTTTGTTATATATGAATGAGATTGGAAATATAGTCATAAATTTATAAAAATTTTCTTTTTATATTTATAATTGTGTGTGTGTTTGTAACCAATTATTATTATATTTTTCCAATATTCGACCCTATTTTCCTTACCGTAATTTCATATCATATCATATAACATCAAATTAGATCTAATTTGATCCAATCAGATCAGATAATAGTAATAATAATAATAATAATAATAATAATAATAATAATAATAATAATTATTATTATTATTATATAAAATAATATTTATAATAATTATGATTATCTTTATTGTAATTATAATTATTACTATAATTATTATTTTATTTTTAATTCTAATTCTAATAAAGATGATAATTATAATATAGTATAATTATTATAAAGATAATCATCATTATTATTATTATTAAGATAATTATTATAATAATTAATATTATTAATACAATTCTCATAATTACTAATATCATTATTATAATAATTATTATTATAAATATTAATAATATTATTCATATTATTATAATTATCAATATAACTATTATAATAATCATTATTATTATTAGCAATATTGATAATATTACTAATATTATTATAATTATTATTGACATTAATACTAATATTAATAATATTATTGAGCATAGAAGCTGGCAATACAGGAAGTTGTAATAGAGAAGAAATGAACGAGCTGAAGTTATGTACAAGTGAAGCAGGACAGATTTTATACATAGTACAAGAACATTTTGGTATTTTTTTATCTTCTATGTCCAATTCCCACCCTTTTAATACCAGCTTCTTGGAATGAATCGCTGGAAATTAGCACCTTTAAATCTCATTCCTAATCCCATTTTAATTCTCATTCCCTCAAACAAACAATGAAATACTTAAATCTCTGTCAAAATTCTCATTCCTACAATTCTCATCCCCATAACCAAATAGGCCATTAGAACCTAAGTAAAACAAGTTTGGGAATTGTTTATAGGGATGCAACTCTTGATTACAAAACAATGACAATTCATCTTCTATTTTCTTTGTTTTATTTTTCAAATCAATAAAATTTGATATATGTTCAACAAATATTTAATATAGACCTAATAAAAATTTTAATATAAGTTTATTAAGTATTTGATATAGGATTAATAAATATTTGAAATAAGTTTAACAAACATTTAATATAATATCAATAAATAATTAATATGACCTTAGCATATTTTCTTTAATTATTAAAACATAGTCTCTTGTTTATCAAGCATCATCATCTCCATTTATACGACCAATGCTTTTAATAATATACATACTATATGTTCATGATATTTAACTGGCTTATGCATTCATCAATTTCTAAACATGCAAACATAAATTATTATGGATAATGAATATACTCCTTTTAGAAGATGAATAAGAATATCATGTGTGTTAGAGGTTGGCATTGCTGAGATTCTTACTTATTCACTATGTTAAATATTTATAGAACCTATATCAAAAATATGTTGAATCTATATCAAGTTCTAGTTCATCATATATCAGTCTTTGTTTAACTTATATTTAATACAATATCTCCATTTATACAACCAACACTTTTGATAATACACATGTTGTGATCATCATATTTAATCAACTTATGCATCGGTCAATTCCTAAACATGCATACTATAATACTCCAAATTTAAGCTAATCTAACATCGTAAAAATTATATCTTAATCTGATTCTAATCTCAAAAAATCTCATTTTAACCTTAACTAAATTTATTAATCCCAAAATCTTAATCTAATCTAAACTTTTTGCCTTAGATAGATTACATTTTGTAATCTAATCTTAATTTGGATAAAATTTAACACTAATCCTACCTATTTTAGCTAATCAAATTTATCTAAAACTAACCACAACCCCTTTTCCTTTCCTTTTTCCTTTTCCCTTTTCCCTTTTCTTTTTCTCTTTTTTATCCTTTCTCCTTTCTATTGCCTCCATGTGCCGGGATACTTGACCTTGGTATTCTCATTTTGCAACTCGACTTATACTTCTTGCAACTTCCTCTTCTTGCATCTTACATCATCACCATCCCATCCTTGTGTTGCTGCTGTCCAAGGGCATCTTTTTCCTTCCCTACCATTTTCCTTCCTCACACAACACACACACAACCATCACCATATCATGCTGCATACCTCTAAAAAATTTTACCTAACACTCCACTCCCATGCCCTTGTGCTATTGTTTCCATCACCCTCAACTGACTCCCACTGCATCCTCACCATTCACATGTTGCCACCATACACACACACACACACACACACACACACACACTACTCCATCCTCTCTTCCTTCATCTTTTTATTTTGCCATTTTACCTCCCAAATCTTCTGTCCAACACCACTGCCTCCCTCTCTTTTCTATCTTTCTTTCTTTATTTCTTTCCTTCTTCTCCTCCTCCTTTGTCGATCATGCTTTGTTTTCTACACTCGAGCCACTTCCATCACCCCCCATGCACCACCATTCACCACCATGCACCACCCATAAGCCAGTGGACTGACCACAAAGACCACCCCATCATCCCCCTTCGTTATCATCGTCCATCGCTACTGACCACCGTCATTTTTCCCTCTTTTTTCCTCACATCTGTTGTATTTTTGTGAAACTCACTGCCTACACACAGCTTCATGTGTGGCCATGCAACACTAATTTTCCTTATTGCACACCTGCACGATCTGCCTATGCACCCTCGCACGACCTACTCACATCCTATCCCATACCCGTATGTACCTATTCATTCCTGTCCTATGTCAACCGTTGTGAAGCACAGTCATGTCCCTTCACACAACCTTACCATTTCAGCTGTACACCTTCTCTTTCACCTCAAACCTTATCTAAACACCATAAAAGTTTTAGTATAGCTCAACCATACATTGCACCGCATTTTCACACAACCAAAACTCACTAATTACTTCATTCATTTCTCTAACCTTCCTATTTAATTTTAGTTAAATTTGGATTATTGTTATGTTATATTATATGCTAATATGTGTGTTGGTTGTGTTAATGTAAGGAGTTCGAAGAAATTGAGTGGAAACTAATTGGTCAAATATTCCTTATTTCTTTTTCTTGGATAAGAGGTAAATCGTACCCTTATACTAAGATGTGAGATCATGTGGTAACACATAAAGCTTATTATGTGCTTAGGGTATGATTTATGCCTCATTTTTAGAGGAATATATGTATGCATTATACTTTGAAATTTTTTACAATGGAAATGCAAGTGTTATGGTTAGGCATGAACGTAAATAGTATAATACTAAATATATAGCATGTGTCTGATGTATTATTGATCGATAATATACCATGTGTGTTTTGTTGAATGATTTATGCATGCATACCTAGGGTTTCTTAGAGTTTGAAACCCTACAACATTATAACATAACTTGCTATGATAAGTGTACCACGATTATTTTTACATGATAACTAGGGTTGAAATAAATAGTATAAAGCATGCACGCATGATTAGGGGTAGTATGCAGTAATTATTAGTTGCATGTTCTAGAGTTGAGGAGTTTTCCTACCTACATCATGATGTTACTTTCCCTATTGAATGACATATTATGCTATAGATTTATAAGCATGTATTACATGGAATATACATCACACTAGAAATGTATGATTAAGGCTGTAGATGTGACTCACTAGTCACACTAGAAATGTATGATTAAGGCTGTAGATGTAACTCACTAAATGCATAAAAAGTGAAAAATACAGCCAGTCGCTAAGACATAAAGTTTATTCACATGCTAAAATATCATGAATAATTATCTTTTTGCATTTTCTTAACAAATTGATCATAATAATATTTTTTGGTATGAAATTAAATAAAATGGTAAAATTAGGGTTTGTGGGTATTTTTGTCATTTTGACTTAATATACCTTTTGCGAATAATTGGACATGACCTTAGAATATACCTTAATAATAAAAAAATAAAGGAAATGGCTAAGTATAAAATGAAAATTTATGTGAAATGTGTGATATCTATGGTCACACTATAAAATACTAATACTTAATGTGGAAGATCTCAAGTTTAGGAATGGTTTCTCTCTAAGGGTAGCTACCTTAGAGATGAGGTAGGAGCCCTCTATTTATTTGGTTGCACTGGTGTGCCGAACATGCCTTATTAAGGCTTTTTTCTACTCCACTTGTGACCTACGAGCCCTATAGGGGGTATCGATACTTAAGGATTAGGTGAATTAGGTGTGGGGGAACCGTGTTGCTTTGTGCACCATTATGACCAGAGTATTGTTATGCATCTGGGTTGGATGGTTAGAGGGAATTGTGTTGCCTTGTGTGTCAGTATAACCGGTGTACTTTTATATCTATGGATTATTATTGTATCTCCCTCGAATAACTAAAATTGGAAACAATTGTTGTGCGAAAATAATAACAGGTTATTCTGGATTACTGTTTTAGTAGTTACTGTTGTGCACTAAATGTTTTGGTATGTGGTTTGGTAGTTGTATTAGTGCCCTACCTTGATATTTGAAGCTTCAATAATGATTTATTTTGTATTAATGTTTTGGTTGTTGTCATTCTGCACCACATGTTTTAGTATGTGATTTGGTAGTAGCCTTAGTGTCCTACCTTGATATTTGAGCTTCTTTTGCTTATATTAGTTGTGACCTTTTTAATGATCATATAACTTCCTTGAGATACCTATTCTATGATCTTATATTATTCCACATGTGGCCTTACATGTTAGGGTTGGTGTAATGGTTTACTCAGTACCGTAGTACTAACAGGTTTCATTTCACAGTCTCCTGCCTATTCAATGGTTAGTGATGACTTTACAAGAGTATTTTGAGAGATCAACTTGATGGCTTTCAGTATTGGGTTGAGAGTTAGGACTATCTAGTGTTCTCTTCAACGTCTTTTGATCCATATATTTTATAGACATTTTTGTTATATTGGAACTCTTTGCCTAATCTTTTCATATTTATCAAAATAATGTAATCTGTAATGAATTGCTAACTTGTCTTCATTATAAATGCTATTTAAGTAAAGTAATATTTTTTCTTTAACACTTAATATAAGGATGGTACAAGATTTCAGACTTATACTGAGCGTGGTGGTAATATCCATTATTTTGTAATTAATGTTTCCACAAAATAAAATTTTTAAGTAGTAAATTTGGAGAGTATTACACACACATAAATTGTTATACTTAATAAATATGGTTTATGAACATAGCATTTTTATATAATCCATACGAGTAATTTATATAATAATTTTATTAATTTAAAAGTACAATATTATTGATATCTATTTATAAAAAATGGCATAATTATTTTAATATCCCAAGATAAAAATAATTCATATTAACATTTTAATACAAGAAGGGATTACAAAATGGATGTGAGTCCAACATTTGCGTTGATTTTTTTTAAATGGATGTGAGTGAGTGCATTTAATATTATGTTACGAGCTTACAATATAAATTACGAAGAAAATATATTTAAATTAATATTTTTAGATGTAATTTTTTAAATTTTAATATCTGAATAAATACATATTTAATTTTGTCTAACTATAATTGTTTCTATTTAATTTTGTGCCCTAAAAAAGCTACTTTTTAGTAACCTACCTAACAATATTTAACTCTAAAGACCCCCGAGAAAAGAAATTCACATACTCTCGTAATGTACCAAAATTTCATTCCTCCGCCATTTTGAATTGGTTCCATAGACTTTTTCCTCCTTTTTGCACATTCATTACCATAAAACTTTTTATCCTTCACATTTTTCAAAATTATTGTCTCCACGATTTTGGATTTTCTTTCTCCATCATTGACTCTACTTATAGGTATCATTATTTCCACTTTGGTAAAATGTATATATTTTAAATATAAAAAAAAGAGAGAAAAGAGTAGAGAAGAAGGTAGAAATGCACAACCAGACAATCATATTAAACTACAAAACTAAATAACACAAAATCCACCATTAGATGAGGGTTGATCATAATACGATAAATCCTTTTTTGAGAGCTATATAAGAGTATTTAATTAAAGAAAACAAAAAAATGTTTTATATTTTACCTTTTATTTTCTCTAAGATAGAAAAAATTACAAGAGCTAAAATTCAACTTATATAGATTGAGATTCCATTCTCTAGAGCTTATTTCTACAACTTATTATATCAGATTAAACAAGTATCAATAATAAAATATTGGATTAACATAATAATTAATATTAATAATTAATAATTTTATTTTGATAATATAAAAATAATAATTTCAAATATAACTAATAGTAATAATAATAATAATATTTATTTATTATGATAAATTCACTATGACAAAAAGGGTCTACAGTGGCGACATTAACAGCGGCAACAACTGTCGTGGTTGTAGATAAGAATACAACGACGACATATCGAAGCTAAATACAATTTCGTGATGAAATTTTTAGAATAAAATTTGTCGCCGCTATAGATATACGGCGACGACATAGTCGTCGCTCTAAACATAGTCCGAAAATTTCCCTCCAAAAAATACTAATTTATCATAAGAAATAAAATAATAAGAAACATACAGCGACGACATGTCGCGGCTGTAGTTGTCGAAGCCGAAAAGATTTCTGTGAGCGCGCATATTTCCCTCTAAAATTTTTGCCAAAACATTAATAATAAAATTTTGGAAGCTACAGCGGCGACTTGTCGTAGTTGTAGGTCTATGATTAAAAATTTCCCACCAAAATGGCTTGAAACAGAATGACGTCAGTTTTTTTGGAAGCTACAGCGGCGACATTTTGCCTCTACAGTCGCGACATGTCATAGCTGTAGGTCCATTATTAAAATTTTCCCACCGAAATGGCTTGAAACGGAATGATGTCGTTTTTATGTCTACAGCCGTGACATTGTGCCTCTACAGCGGCGATTATACCAGTTTTTCTTCCGAGCCCTAGCCAGTCGCGCGTTCGACCTTTCGCCTATGTCGTCGTTCTCTACCGCATATGCATTTTCTTCTTCAATTTCTTCAATTTTGTTGTTTTTTTCTTCTCCACCACCAACATTCAAGGTCTTCCAAGCCAAAAAAAATTCACGGCTTTGCGCAGTCCGGTGATCTTATTGGATATCAGAGATTGCTCAAAACCAACACTTCTCTCCTCGACGAACGAAACCCCGTTGTATGCTACATTCACCTCTCTACTAATTTTGATGCATCTATTAATTGGGTATCAAGAATAGAATCCCCCTCCCGTTTCAGCATAATGTGTGATGGAGAATTTCTGATTTGATTCTTTTGTTGTTGAAGGGTTCCCTACATTCATACTGTTTTGGTGAAAAATAGTAATCAAGGCTCTTGGTAAAAACTTTGATATTAGATCTATTTATTTTGTGATTTGTTTCTGCTAATGTGTTGGCTTTTCTTGTGTAAATATTTGGTTGTTGTTTCTGTTCAGGGATCAAAGCTTGATATTTCAGTATTTATAAATAAATCAATATGGGATTTATTGGAGTGGAGAACGGGTATAATCAGTAAATGCAATGGACTATGAGGTTTTGGCATAAGAATTTGAATACATCATGTATGAGTGTTGTTTCGGTTAAATTTAATTTAACTTTCATGTACTTTGGAGGTCAATAGTTAAATTGAGAATGGATGGTTGATGTTAGGGAAATTGTAGTAGTGTTGCTTACACCTTTATGACTTTCTCTGGCTGATATGAAATATATAATGCATCTTTTTTGCTATTGAAGATTCAAAGTTGGGTTGTTTAAGTATGATTCAAGTTTATATCAGATATGAGGCTTTGGAAATCAAGGCTTCTAGCTTTGACTGTAGCATCAGCTAAAAGGATGTGGAGTGTTTTTTTATTTGTTGAAGAACGAGAGAAATGTTGAAATGCATCTTTTTAAGCAAGGAGGCTCACCACTTGCAAGAAAATTTGCTTGGTTAAGTTAGGTAGTATCACAATATACAAGATTAGCCATTGCTTGACACGACATTCCTTTATGGATCTCACATGTTAGCATCATCTGTGTACGAGGTATGAGTGGTATAAGAATGACCATTATATATTAGGATCTCAAGCAAAGCAAGTATGGTATATTGATGATCTATTGAACGGGTCTAATTGGAAAGTTGTTTGGGAAGTCAACCATTGTCATAGTTATGGCTGACACAATAACGAGATATCATGGTGGAGATGGAGGAGGATCTGATCCTTCTCGCCAGCCTAGCAGATTGCCAGCATCTTGTGAGTCAGGTAAAAACATCCTAGATATTGTATATTAAATAAATAAATGGATTATTTTTTGTCATACTAATAATAATACTTTGTAAAATTTGTATAGTACCAGATTTAAGGCCTCGAGCTAAGCGTCAGAAGTCTGCAAGTCTAAATATGCGGCGAGAATTTGAGAAAAATGGTCGGAGAAAATTTAAGCTTGATTTTGCTCAAACTGATGGCACATATCAGCCTGTTGGTGATTCAGCGGTCACGTTCACAAGATTTATCGGGAATGAAATTGAAAAGTTAGTTCCTTTTGATCATCCATCATGGCTTGCTGCTCCAAAACAAGATAGGGATAAAATACTCCCTTCGGCTGAGGTAATGATTATAAGCTTTTAATTTTAAATACCACAAATTATCTTTAATTAATTTTTATGTTCTTGTATTACTTTGTATAGTGTTGGTTTGATTTTGACGAGTGGAAGCAAGATCCAATTTAGCTCTTCGGACCCATCAAATGCTGAAATGACCCCTGTAGCTCTGGATGAGATGAAGGTAGTCGAGGAAGTACTTGGTACTCGTCGAGGCCATAGGATTGGCATTGGCCGAAAACCAAAAGGGTCGGCAACTAGCTCTTCTGTTACAAGCTTTCCATTACAACCACCACCACTGCCACCATCTGATCCTCAAATTGAAGAGTTGATGTCTACGGTCCAGAGACAAAATGAAGTTACTTCCCAGCATGAAGCTACCATTAAAAGAATGGAAGAGTTTATGTCTTTAAATAGCCAGAAGGAGCCCTATGAATATGGCTCAAACTCGAGGGCTGATGTCTGATTTACATGTCTTTAATTTTGGATAATATTGTTATCTGTCTTTTATTAAACTCTTATAATTGTTTGTGTTATTAAACTTTTATAACTATTGTATATTTATATTTATTAGTATAATAGATTCGCTTATTAGTAAAATAATATTGTATGTTATTTTAAGTCATGGTCATACAAGAAAATTATAATTCTAAAAATTGTAGCAATTATAGATAGATATAAACAACTGAGATATGTGAAAATTCGCCCATGTACACACCTACAGCCGCGACATGTCGCGGCTGTATTACTGTTATTTTCCAACAAAGAAACAAAATTTAAACTTGTCGTGGCTGTATTTCTATTATTTTTCAAAAAATAAAACAAAATTCAAACCTGTCGTGGCTGTAGACACTTTTAGCCACGGCATGTCGTCGCTGAAAGTGTCTACAGCCATGACTTGTCGTGGCTGTATTTCTACAATTTCAAAAAAATGAAACAATATTCAAATGTGTCATGGCTGTAGACGTTTACAGCCACGACAATGTCGTCGCTGTAGACAGATCTACAGCAACGACATTGAGTCGTGGATAAAAGGTCTTTCAGCCACGAGTTTTCAGCGAAGATTTTACAGCGACGACATGTCGCGGCTATACATCTATAGCCACGACTTTTTTGCTTTCAACCGCGATATTTTGTCGCCGCTGAAGACCCTTTTTGTCGTAGTGAAATTTTCATTATGATATTGATATAGTTATTAAATTAATGATTTGTATAATTATTCTAATTTTAATTAATAGCCTAATTTTTATATGAATATAAAAATATTAATGACTAATATTAGAAAGATTCATAATATTACTATAATTATTCATATAATAATAATAATAATCAATATCATTTTTATTACTCATATAATTATTATAATAATTATTAATTTAACAATTATTATTATTATAATAATTAATAATAATATTAATATTCTTATAATTATAATTGTTATTTGTATATTTTTATGCTAATTGTTGGTGTAATTATTATTATTATTCATAACATAATTATTATAATAAATTATATTTATAAATATATTAATTTATTATGAGTATTCATAATATCATTATAATAATTAAAAAATTATTATTATGATTATAATTATTATACTTATGAATATTATTATTTTTATTCATAATTTTATCAATATAATGATTTTTAATGAATTATTGTGATAATTATCAATATAATTATTATAATTCTTATGAGTTTTATAATTAAAAATATTAATAATGTTATAACTATTAATATAGTTATTATAATTATTAATAGAATTATCATTAATAATTATTATATTGATTAGTATTAATAATATAATAAACATTAATATAATAATTAGATCATATCATATTAGTTCGTATCACGTCAGATTAAGAGGAAAAGCTCTAAAGAACAAGGCCAATATGTCAATTTGAAGGTAAGTAAAACTAAGCCACATTGATATTTCTTTCATTACATCGAGGATACATACTAAATTTATATTCATAGAAAATGATAGTTTTGATTTTGTTAAGATGGATATTACTTTTGTGGAAACAACTTGATTTTTAGGATTTAAAAACTTATGGGATGTAAAAGTGGAGAGATTTAATCATCATATAAAACAAAATTACGTGGGGAGGATTATATAGTTGAATTTTGCAAAAGGATGATAAATGTGGAAAATGGATGATTATTTATTTCTATTTGAAGAAATAAAATTTAATGGATATTTCATAAAAAGATAGATGAATCTAGTAATGAGTTTGGTGGGGGAGGGGGGAATTCAATAAATTCTATAGTTTTTTTTTTCTAACAAGGGAAATAACCTAGGTTTTATAGAAAACAGAAAGAATAAATACTTGTTTTTATTGAATTGTTGTGTAATGCTTAATATGAAGGATTAAAATGATAAAAAAAAAACTTTTATAGAAAACATATGACGCAAGTATTGCCTATTAAAATATGATTAATAATTTTGCGACACAATGTATATTACATAATTGTCTAATATTTATGGTAGATGACATTACTCATTATTTTTAAAATATATTTAATTTTTATCACACTTTAATTGAAATGGCTATGAAGCCTATGCAAAAACATCCCTCCTTTCTTTGAATCAATTCATAATTATCTTTCCGATGGAGTCTTATGTAAGAAGTCGATCACTTAGGGGAGAGAGGTGTGTGATAATCAATTTATAATAGGTATAATAAGAGCTATATATAAAAGAAGCACCCTGTTACAAAGTCATTGGAATTAATTAAAGAGCTCCTAACCACTAGAAACATATATTAATTTGGATGAATTTCACTTAGGTATGACAATATTGGATATAATTTTATTGAAGTACTGTATATGTTAAACAATTTTATTCATGTACCATGAGTTTTATTTTTTTTTTTATTTCACTTTTGTAACGTATTAATAGTATTTTTAGTTTTACATGGCTCAAATAATACATTTTCTAATATTAGATATTTTTTTTAAAATAGGAATTAAAAAATTCCGAGTATTTGCATATATATAATGTTTAGAATTATCTTGTATCTTTTTAGAATTTTAAAACAATTTTTTTATGTCGTGTTCTTATTCAAAAATACTAGAAAACCTTGAAATTTTTAATTCTTTTTTTTTTCAATTCATGTTTACAAAGTTTTAATTATTAAATTTATTGTTTGAGATATATAAAACTAAAAAAATAAATAAAATATATTAAAATGAAACAAAAGAAAAAAAAAACACGGTATACGAACAGGATTGTATGAAACATATAACACCAAAGCAGAAGCATGTCGAATAGGATAATATTTAAGCCAAATGTATCCTCATAATTTTGGGTGGTCTATCTTGAGGGAGGGCTGGCGGGGTGGGGGGACCTTTAGATAGGATGGAGCAATAGGAACCTAGTAAAATTACTACATGTAGGTACAAAAATATACAGCATATATAGTGACCTAGCTCGGTCACTATTACGTGCATTCACCCTGTTTCATGCGATTACTTTTACAAGGTTTCTGTCAAAAAAAGGCATTGATCTATCTCAATCAGAGGAAAGAAAGAACGTCTATTTATATAATTATATATATATATATATATATACAGAGACACACACACACAGAGGCACATATATGTTGGCCGGCCGGTGGAGTCATCACACGGTTACACCTGGATTCTTTTGGCTCTTTCTCTTATTCTTCTCCTTGTTCATACATGTAATGTAAAGGAGATTCTGTGCTCTCTGATTGGGGCCGGAAAGAGCATTTAATTGTGACATTTACGTTGCCTTGCAGGCCACCACTGGCTGGCTAGCTAACTAGCTACTCCTGTCCTTCTCTCGGTATTGTTTGATCAGTGAATATCTGTGGCTGATCGAGTCAGTAGTTTCGGGGTGTCCGTGATTTTCCTCACTTTATGGATTAGCGGAGCCGGTTTCTTCGAGTTTCAATTGTATTCGCAAAACCATTTTTGTCTTTTCCTTTTTTTCCTTTTTCCCTTGATAGAGCTTCATCCAAGCATTTCAAAATGAATTTCCAAAGATGTTTTCCTAGTCTATACACACACACACATCATGATATCATATCTTTAAACATATTCATTATATCTAAATATTTTCTTTTCTTAATATATTTCAAAAGAAATACCTATTGAATAAAATGTAAAAGCGTACGACTCATCAACCGACTGCAATTGCATATAAAGTAGCGCGTCTGTAATAAATAAAGTGATTCTTCGTATCTAGATAATTTATTACAACTTAAACAATGTTCCATTGAAATATACGACAACTTTAAAAAAATTATATAGATCTACGGATTCTAACTAAAATATCACCATAAAATTTATATTTCTTTTTTTTATTATGATAAATATGATGCATCTGGTCAAATAATTATTCATTATGACAGTTCATAAACACAATTAGCTTTAAGACAAAAGTAATGCGCACAACGTGATATATATATGTAGTTATAATTGAAGACACTATCTTTTTTGGCATTCATAATATCAGATTTGAAAGAAATTTTGTCTTCGCATAGATGACAAAAAATTCAAAAATTAAACAAGAAAGCGAGAGTTTTAAAGGTATGGTCATTGTTAAATATATCTATAGAATAAAAATAAAAACTTTGAGAAATAGTACTATCAGATTTGAAACGTAAAATAAATAAATTGTTGTTTGATAAGAGAATATCGATGGTTGATCGAGTCAGTAATTTTGGGGTGTTCCGTGATTTTCCTTACTTTATGGATTAGCGGAGCCTGTTTCTTCGAGTTTCAATTGTATTCGCAAAGCCTTTTTTTGTTGCTTTTTCCTTAAAGGAGCTTCATCCAAGAATTTCAAAATGAATTTCCAAAGACGTCTGCCTAGTCTATACACACACACACACACACACACAATATGATATCATATCTTTTGACATATTCATTTTATCTACATATTTTCTCTTCTTAATATATTTAGAAAAAATAATTATTGAATAGAGTATAAAAGCATATGACTCATCAGTCGACAACAATCGCATATAAAGTAGTGCGTCCGTAATCAATAAAATATTTTTCCATATCTATATAATTTATTACAACTTAAATAATATTACATTGAAATATACGACAGCTTAAAAAATTATATAGATCTGCAGGGTCTAACTAAAATAATCACCATAAAATATATATTTTTATATTATAATAAATACGATGCATGTGGTCAAATAATTATTACTTATGACAATTCATAAGCACGATTAGCTTTAAGACATGAGTAATGCGTACAACGTGAAATTTATATATATATGAAGTTATAACTGAAGACACTATCTTTTTTGACATTTATAATATTGGATTTGGAAAGAAAATCTGTCTCTGCATATGACGACAAAAAATTCAAAAATAAACTAAGAAAGCGGGAGTTTTAAAAGTATAGTAATTTTTAAACGTATCTATAGAATAAATAAATAAAAAAACTTTGAGAAATTGTACTATCAGATTTGAATCGAAAAATGAATAAATTGTTGTTTATATTGGTTATACATACATTGTCTTGTTATATTGGCGAGTTAGTTTGACCATACATGGTAAACGGGATAAGTAAAAATATTCAAATCTTGGAGTGATAAGACAATGCTAGGTGCTCAAGTTAAAGGTTTGTTGTTGTTTAGCACTTATGATATTAGTAATATATTAGACAAGATAGCATGACTTGAACCGACTTTTAAATGAAAAGAAGCGCTTAAAATCTGATTTAATTTATCTTATCTCTCTCTTCTTCTTTTTTTCTTTTCTTTCTTTTTGTAATAATGTACTAGAATGATAGCACTATGCTACTGCTAGTACACGTATTTAGTATTCATTTTGGTCCAATTAAGGATCTTACAGTTTGCCATCCCCGTCCTCTTTGGACGAGGGAGTGCGTTGAAGAATAACATATAAAAAGACTCTGAAACAACCACCTACACAAAACCAGCAGTTTCCTAGTACCTTCATGTGGATCCAGCATGATACTTGACATACTCTCTCTTTTTATTCATTTATTTATTATTATTATTATTATTATTATAATATTATTATTTATGCTTAGAGCGTACCGCTCGTGATTTGTCTCGTTCCACAGTTGTGATTATTCTTGTGAGTCGAAACGTAGCCGTCCATACAAAATTGGGGAATTTTAATTGAGTTATTAACTCGGGGATCTCAAATACTAAAATCGAATCTCTTGTTGGTGTGCTCGAGGATCTCAAAACTACAACTCCAAGACACACAGAATAACAACAAATCAAGTGTTTCGGCAAGAGCATCATGTACTCTTGGTTATTGCTTTGCAGAGATTAAGGAAACATGAATGGGCAATTAATTTATTTATTCAAAGGAAAAACTAAACTAGTACTAAGCTTATAATCTATTAGTGACCGACCTAATTTGGTATTTCCTAGGTTTTGTACTTTAAGTTACTGCTAAACCAGATATGCACAAGGTAAGGACGTATCAGAAAGTAGTCGTACTATTATTATTATTATTATTATTATTAGTTGGTAGAATATGTAATTCTACTTTGATCTAGCTACTACTTCCGATTCAATTCAAAACAAGTTTTAGAGTTGGGCACACAAATTAGAAAACAGATGAAAGCATCAAATAAATTCTTAACTAATATCATCCCTGCAAAACATCTTTTATTTTAAATTGAATGGAGTATTATTTGATTATTCCTTGACAACAAGCATGCGTGTACGGTTACATTTTCTTTAATTAATACTTTTTTTAATCTTTTATTTGAAATCGAATGGAGTATTATTTGATTATTTCTAGATAACAAGCATGCATGTGCAATTGTATTTTCTTTAATTAATACTTTTTTTCATAAAATTAAAAAAAAAGTAACATGGAGCTTTTTAACACATGCACTATGACTATAAGTAAGGATTCAAATTTAAGATTTCTAATATCCAAAGTTCAATCCCTAATCAATTATTCAATTGTTTCATATGATATGACGCCTTACTTTTTTACTTTGTGTCTATTCTATTCCTACTTTTTATTACAAAGTAATATACACTACATTTACATAAATAAGTTCATATTAAAATACATACTTAAAATCATCAATCCACGATCAAACAGAGTAACCAATAACAAGCTTCATTCATGTATACTTACATATGTCATAAAAATATTAGAAAATATTAAAAATTTAAGCAAGAGACGCGTATCAAATGCAATAAAATAATGAACCAAAAAAAAAAACGTTCGTAGGTCATATTAGCACTCCTGAAATAAATAAATAATACATCAATACATGGCCCCATTGGATAATTTGGATTAAAGCGAAAATCTCATTAGGAATCCGAGAGTTTAAGCAAGTTGCTGTCACTTTCGCGGCTTCTTCGGTCCTCACATTGTGGGACGAATAATTGACAAAAAAACTAATTGATAGGTTAGAATTCAGTGTCTCACATTGTCCCATCTAATGCAAATTTACGCCCCTTATGGTAATAGGGTTACTATTCCTCCAGACCAAAACTAGGCTAGGCTAAACCAGATTGCATAGAGTCAAATGATTGATATTTCAGAATCTTAAAATTGAAGATTGGATCAATTAATAACAGGTCATAACCTAGATTGGACCGGATGATTTTGAGTTTTTTGTCCGGACCAGGTTGGTAGGGAACAAAAATTGAATTCCAGTTTATTTTGTATGTCCCGCGCCCTCTCCTAGTGATGGTTGACATTGTTAAGCCATGAAATCTTTCCTGGCCTTTAAGCACTATTTTCTTCATAAATGAAGCCAAGATTGATGCTTCATGCCTAGACAAAATTTTGTACAAGTGTTACACTTGGGATAATTTCTTTTGATGACCAAAACATATTCTATGCGAGGTTGAAACAATACATACAAATTAACCATCGTGAATTAGTATATATGTACAAAACATAAACTAAAGGTGATGTGTGTGCTTGAAAAAGTGGTATTTATTAGTTATTAGTTTTTATTATCAGCTATTTTATTATATTTAAAAATTAAATTTATTAAAAATAGTATAAATTTTAAAAAAACTGCTGTTAAAAATACCTATTGAAGCATGAAATACTCAACCAAACATAGTTGCATCTTTGGTGACTGGGTTGATTTGCCTAATTTGATACTTTGTTGTTTTTTCCAAATTCCGGTAGTACCCCATGTAATCTTACCCTTTCCGTCTTGGATTGAACCCATTGAGTATCCAAAAATTTGGAAAATAAGGCACACACACTAGCCTAGAATTGATTCAATCTAGACTGAAATTTAAAATAGTTCATCCAATATAGTTTTCTGTTTGGCATATTCAATCTACTTTATTGGTAATGATGTGACCTATTTTTTTAAACAAAATTAAATATGCCTCCACCATTTCTATAATTTACTACTCAATCATTTAAATTTACACACATATTAATTAAGAAATCATAATTAATAGTATGTTGCAGTACTTTTTATAGTTTTTTTTTCATATTTACCCCTATGTTGGAAACGGGTGATATCATTTCTTTTAGAGAAAGTTATTTTTTCATTACAAATTAATAAAGGATATTATAGAGGATAACCAACCTATATATATATATATATGTACATATGTATGTATGGGGGAAGAGAGAGAGAGAGAAAGAGAGAGAGAGAGAGAGTATCTAATGAGAACTAGCTTTCTTAGTGAGAACTAAGAGCTAATACTTTAAGTTGAAGAAATTACTTACAATAGATGGTAGAAACTGTTGTTAGTAGGTAGAGGAAACTACTTACAACAATTTTAAGAAATTAAAGTATCATGAGTATTAGTTTTAAGAAATCATAGTATCATAAGTGTTAGGAAAAAAAGATGGTGACATTTTTATAAAATATTGTATATTTATATTTTGGCTTTGGAAACTATCTGCCATAATTGATGGAAACTACTCTTGGTAGATGGAAGAAACTACTATAAGTCTCTTAGGAAACTATAGCATTTTAGTGTTAAGAAAAAAATAATTGAGGTATTTTTATAAATATTATGTATTTATATTTCAAGTCAGGAAACTACCTACAATATGTGGTAGAAACTACCTTTAGCGAGTGTAGAAAACTACTACAAGTCTATCAGAAAACTATAGTATTGAAGTGTCATAAAAAATGATGTGGTATTCTTGTAAACATTAGGTATTTATGTTTTAATTTAAAAAACTATCCATAGTAGGTTGCTCTCACCCAATATGCATCTATATATATATATATATATATATATATATATATATATATATATATATATATATATACTATATTTTAGGGAAAAGAAAAATGTAAACCTAGCCTATTATTATGGAATGGAGGAAATATAATTTTATTTCACATGTATAATAAGATTAAAGTACATGCTTAAAAATATTAACATTCATCATTTCATTTCATCTTCGTCTCAACAAATTAATAAGAAAAAAGAAGAGTTTTTGATAACTCATCTAATAATAATAATAATAATGATAATGATAATAATAATAATAATAATAATAATTAATTATTATTATTATTATTATTATTATTATTATTATTATATTAAGAGTATCATAAAAAAACAAAAAACTATATAATAAATTTTATTAATTATCTTCTTTTTTGGATCTAACTAATGTTAAATTTGTTGAAATACAGTAAATATAGTAAACATCTCTACTCTCATATTTAAGTTGCAACCTTAATACCAGTGTCGTACTAAAACTAAGTTGAGCCACCATTTCTCAAGCGTGATTTTTTTTTCATTTCTAGTCTTAGCATCATGTTGTTTGCTAAAATGTAGTAGACTATATTTTATATGTTTAAAAATTATAATTTCCTATCATCATGTTCTCATTTTCCATCATTATTTCCATATGCATGCAATACTGTTTGCCACCAACAAGCATAATAGAATATATTCAAACACAAAATTTAAAAAAAAAAAAAAGGTTTAGAAACAAAGAATAACAATTCAACTTTGTGGGCTAAATTAAGATGCCATGATAGATTAAAACTTCATAGTTGTTTTGATGGCCTCTTTAACTATCATAATTAATTAACAATTACAACACCAAACAATTGAATTTTAGTTTATTTGAACAAGCTAATGTTTATCACTTGGAATAAAAAAAAAAGTAAGAAGAAGTTATTAGGTATATTGATTTAATAGCTAAGACCAAATTTGGGTATCCACCTTAGGTTTGAGGTCTGATTCTCACTCATGTAACATAACTATTATTTAGATTTGTCATTAGTATATGACTATTAATGTATTTGTTTTATATTAAAAATAATTATGTATTAATAAAAATGAATGTTAAATGAAAGATAATTAAGTTTACAACAAATTTATATCTTCTTAGGTACACGAGTAGTAACCATATCTAATTACATGCGTTATGATTGTATACGATTTGATGAATTAAGTGAATATATAATATTGAGGAAAATTATGTAGTTTTACAATCAAAATCCTTACATCAAAGCTACCTCCCACTAAATGTTTTTTTTTGTAGGAGAGAGGGAATGATTGTAAGATAAAAAAAATGTCTCAACTTTGACCAATGGGACCCATTCAATGAGTTTTTTTTTTCTAGCCACAAGGGCCCTCTAAGATAGGCATCTATGACTAGTGAGAATAGTGCAATATGTTTATTATTATTATTATTAGCTATAAGGGCATGATAGGGAGTAATAATTGAGTAAACTAGGTGCACAATGTCAGTTTTATGATGTGGTGCACCAAGTTCCATATTGTAATACCCCAAAGTGAGTGGAGTACTATAAAGATTGATATGACTACTTATATCAACATGGTATACCATACTTTTGGTGATTCCATCCTAAGAACTCTATAGTTAAGCGTGTTGGTCGTGGAGCAATTTTTAGGATGGGTGACCTCTCGAAAAGTTTTAGAATTTTCTGAAAATTTTTTGGAAAGCGTGTGAGTGAGGACAAAGTGTGCTGAAAGGACTTGTGTTGATCTGTGGGGCTAACCAATCAATCCAAAAGTGCTCCAAAGTAGCCCCCATATGGTCGTATAGATTCAGAATATTACAAATGGTATTAGAGCAAAACCACGACCGCGTGTTGAACTTGGATGAACCAGTCAGCCACCTAGCGGGACAATTCTTGGGATAAACTGTATTAAGACAGTTAGTGATTGAGGTGCAACAAGGATGTTGTGTTCTTTAAGTGGGGGTGAATGTAATACCCAAATTGAGCAGAGTGCTATAAAGATTGATATGACTACTTATATAAACATGGTATACCATCATTTTGGTGATTCTATCCTAAGGACTCCATAGTTAAGCATGATGGACGTTGAGTAATTTTAGGATGGGTGACCATCCTAGGAAGTTTTAGAATTTTCTAAAAATTTCTCGAGAAGCGTGTAAATGAGGACAAAGCGAACTAAAAGGATTCGTGTTGATTTGTGGGGCCAGCCAATCAATCCGAAAGCCCTCTAAGGTAGCCCATGCCTGGTCGTATCGACTCGGGTGTTACACTTTTAATGAACCAAGTAGTTTCATATAATAAATTAAGTAGTTTTATATAAAATTTAGAAATTTTGACCTAAAAATGTTAATATTATTTAAATTTAAGAGTAATTTTGTATAATGAAGTGAGTAGTTTTATATAATGAAGTATGGAAGGACAAGTGTCAAAACATTGTTTAAAAAAAATACATGAAAAAACTTACTTCATTATATAATACTACAATTACTTTTATATAAAACTAAAACTGTTAAGTAAAAACTCTAAAATTTGTATAAAACTACTGATTTTATTATGCTAAACTAATCACTTCATTATATGAAACATGTTGCACCACATAAGAAAAGTGACATGGTGCATGCAATAACCTCTCTATACTATAATTTGAGTATTGTTCATTGAACCTTGAATACAGAGTGTAGGCCTTGAAATATAGTTTTGGTTCCTTTATTAGAGCATCAAAGGAATCAATATCAACAAGGCATACTACAACACTGTGCAATCTCTAAATATCATGATAAAAGTTCTTAGGGCTAAGAATTTCAAGAGTATGCTCTAAAATATAGGATGGTTCCTATTTTTAGGGCATCAAAAGAATTATTCTCAAGAGGAAAAGCTATTGGATCAAGTTTAATCATGTAATTTGATAGGCTTGCCCTGATTGGCATGGAAGTGATTGTATCAATATTTCTTATAGCCAAAGGTGTTGTTGTAGATGCTCTTTTCTGTTGTGCCATAGGTAGCATATGAGAGATGTGAGGGGTTCTCTTGGCACCTTGATAATAATTTTCAACTAAACTTTGTTCAACTACATATCCACCAACATAACCTCATGCCTATCATATATAAAGAGGAATTTTAAGCTACAGTCAATAGATGCCAACTTTGCTTATTGGGGTATATATGTGGATAATGTCCATTTTTAACCTTCGTGTAAAAGTATGTTCACATTTTATGGATTATCATTTCCCCCTTCTATTCATATGCATGATGAGGTTATGGATGTTCTTACTGCTAACAAAGATCAAATATTGTATGCTTAAAGCCTCATGGAAGTTGATGTACATAGGATGTTGTTAGATTTTGCAATCATCCAAAGTCCTAATAGATTCCATGTTCCATCAAAAGATATGATATGATTTAAAGACCTAATTTTGTATTCTATGTAACTTTTTTGGGGCACCCATGATATATATAAATCTAAAAAACCATGGGAACCTCCAGAGCAGGTGTGGGATAAGAAACCATTACTAGAAGAGTTAATGCATCTTACTATAGCCCATAATGTAACAACCAATAGATCGTTAGATGTCCAAGTCATTCTATTAGTCCTATCCCTCTTCCATCAAATGCACCTACATCATCTATAGCTAGCTAACATGTCCCTTTTCCCCACCATAGAAGTATTCGATCTAGTAGGTCCATGATTTAGAGTTACAAATGGATGAAGTGTGCTTGAGTATGTGAGCCATCCACATTTTCATATTAACTTAAAATGAATATTTTATGTTGGAACATGAAGGGTATTAATTACTCACATAAACATATGGAGGTTTATACATGGTTTATAAGTAATAAACTTTCTTTAGTGGGTTTTGTAGAAACTAGAGCCAAGGAAAATAAGCCAATGGCCATTACTAATAAATGGTTAGGATAGTGATGGATATTTAGTTATGGATCCCATTATAATGGAAAAAATGGGTTGGTTGGCTTCCAACTATTTAGAAAATGACCTTTATTGAAGGCAGTATGTGTAGATTCATTGGTTTGCATCAACTATTCACCTTTTATGCAATTTTCATCTATGATAAGAATGATGGTAATGGATGTAAGGAATTATAGAGTTTGCTAACTTCTAGTTATGTTCTAGACTACCTTTAATAGTTATGTTAAATTTTAATAATGTCCTTTTCACAAAAGAAAAACTATAGGCCCTTAGAAAAGCATGATGAAGATCTCCATCTTATCATCTAACAATTAAGTTTGCATGATATTTGATATAGTGTAACATTCCTTACATAGTGTAATAAAAGAAATAAAGCAGGTGGAATTTGGTGCAAGATTAATAGGGTTATGGTGAATGCCATTTGGATAGAGGTTTGGTGGCTCAGTTTCTCATTTCGACCCCCTCTCATTTTAGCTCACTCCATCATGACCCTTATGATTGCCTATTTTGTTGATGGAGGTACTAAGACATTTAAGTCTTTTTTTTAAACATGTGGATTAATGATCCAAAATTTTACATGATAGTCTAGTAGTTTGGAATGAGCCACATACTACTCCACCCCTATAGTCAGTTAGAAAATAACTCAAATAATTGAAATACCCTCTCAAAATACTTGAATAGGAGGAAATTTGATAGCATCCAAGATAATTCTACAGAAGCATGATGTCATCTTGAGCACATTCAACATTCGATGATAGCAAATAAGTTAAATGATGCATTGGTTATGAAAGAACATGAGGCTCTGAACCATTTTAATTTCTATAGTAAATGCAAATAAAGTTTTTATAAACAAAAAAAACCACAAATGCACTAGATCAAGGAGGGAGATGATAATAATACAAAGTTCTTTCATGCTCATGTTAAAGGATGTAAACACATAAACCAAATTCTTTCACTCCAACTAGAAGATGGTACCATCACCGCTAATCAAGAAACTATTACTTGTGCATTTATTGAATTTTACACTAATGCCATGGGCACTCCACATGTTTCTAGAGGGAAATTTAGTCAAGAAAGTATGTAGAGTGTACTCGAGTTAAATTTTTTGTATCAACACCATTTACTCATACCAATGACAAGAAAGGAGGTTAAAGACACTTTTTTTATGCATGGTGATAAGGCCCCACACTCAGTGGATATAACACTACCTTTTTTCAACATTTTTGGTATTTTTTCAATGCTTTAGTTTTAGAACTTGTTGTAATGTTCTTTACAAGCTGATTACTAAGGCTATCACTAATGGATTGTAGTGTGTCATGCCTTGTATAATTGGTGAAACTCAAGATGCATTTGTAAAACACAAAATCATGAAGGATAATACCCCCTAATAAATTTTTTTTGAAGGGTTATAACACAAATCATATCTCATGAGGGTGAATGGTAAAACTAGTTATGAGTAAGAGACACAAATGATTGCTTAGGACCTCTAAAAACATGTACTGGTTTCCCTACAACTTCTTATCCACTTCATAAAAAATTTCATGGGATGTGTTACCTCTGCTAACTACTTTGTCCTCATAAATTGAGCCTTAAAAACTCTATTCATGGCTAGGCATGCACTTAGACAAGGAGACCCCTTATCCCCTTATTAGTTTTTCATTGTCATGGAGTTCTTGAACTCTACCATGAATGATTTATGACATAATTCTCACTTCAAGCCTCATTTTAAATGCAAGAAGGCCAATCTTACAAGTCTTTTATTTATTTATGACTATTTAATCTTTTTCTATGGAAATGATTCTTTCATCTAAGCCATTTGTGACATATTCAAATGTTTAAGTCTCTTTAAACTTTCCTACAATGATAGTAAGAGTGACATTTACTATATCTATTATGTCCCCAAGATGAATGAAGGAAAATTGAATATTTATTCCAATTTCTAATTGATGAGCTAATTGTAAGGCACCTTGGGTGCCACTTTTTTCTAAAAAAATCATGTGTAAATATTACAAACCCTTGATTGAAAAGTTCACAACTAAGATACACACATGGAAATCCAAGTTATTGAGTTTGGATAAATGCTTTTAGCTTTTCTAGACTAGGTTCTTTAGCCATTAAGCCTATTGGAGCATATTCTTAATATTTTCATGATGTGTTATCCATGAGATCAACTCCATATGTCACTCACACTTTTGGGTTGGTGTTGATAGTTCTTGTAAAGTTATAGTGTCATAGTACAAGATTTTTCTCCCAGAAAAGATGGTAGGTTAAGCCTTATACAAGTCCATCAATGGAATTTAGATGCTCAAGGTCAATTGTTGTGGTGACTTGTTGAAATGCGTGAAGTGTTGAGGATTCATTGGATTCATGCATATTACACCTGAGGATGAGATTTTTGGTTTATTAATATACCAACCACAACTTCATGGAACCTTTGTAATCTTATGGACCTTAAATGAACCTTTCAATGTTATTTTAGTGCTCCAAATAATAGAAAACTTTGCACTAGAACCCTAGACTACATCATCTCCAAAGTCTATGATTTATATCAAGTTTGAGCATTGGTGGTACCTTAGGTTAAAGTTAGATGGAATCCCCTTGCCATGCCAGAAAATAAACTTCATTGTGGTTAGTTATTCAAGAATGGTTTTTTACCATGATAAGATGACCCATACAGGGATGCATCTATTACTCATTTGAAGTATATGTAATCTAGATAACAAAACCCACATCCACTTATTCTTTACTCGTACTTTCTCCCCCATATTTGGTAGTACATTGTTCTAGGTATGGTCAACACTCATGATACATTAGTGTGGCAATAACACCTGTATTGGTCGAAAAAAGATGGTTGAGGACCTAGAAGTTAGAGACACGAGCTTAGGCTAATTTTCATAGCTTATACTTACCACATTTGGAAGGAACGTAACCAAGGAGTATTCAATAACAAAAAAAACCCATACTTATCATTCGAAAATTTTTTGCCACCTAGTTGACTTAGCGAACTATGTTTTGGTTTAGTTTATTTATTTTCAATGGTTTCTAAATTCTCCCTCTTGTCCCAAATTAATTTTATTCCTATCTTTGCCATTATATATCTACTAGAAAAAAAAAACCCTTTCCATGTTGGGAAAGGAGAATGCAACATATCAATTTATTTTTCCATAAATTTGTTTTATCCTGTTGAGTAGGCATACATTTTTTTAGTAAAATTCCAAAGGGTCATATTTATTTTATTCAAGCAACAATTATATTTGTTCTATTAATATTACTTTTCCTATTAATGTAAATTTGGAAAATATTTATTTTTTAAATCATTTTAGAAAATTGTTGTAATTATTTCTAATTTTATATCTGAACAATGATTTGTATGTATTAGTTCAAATTTAAAATAGACGAATAACTTAAATAAAAAGTTTGTTGATACAACAAAATCCCTTCAACCAACATTCCTCATTGGAGTATAAGATTACATTTGGATAGAATAGTTCTGGAAGGGATTTATATTAAGAAGGAATTTCGTAAAATTTTGCGGACAAAAAACTTTTATTGAACTTAATTTAGGGGTGTTTTGTTGAATGAAATTAAAAATAATGGAAGAAAGGAGATATACATACAGTATAAGAATCCTCTATATTCGAAACACCTTTTTGAATGTTAAGATAGTAGTTGGTACACACGTAACGCAACTCACTTAATTTGACACTCCATAATTTGGTAGCCAACATACCTTCGGTGATGATCGATTTGTCCGTGTACACCGTGCCCGGCCCCAACATGTCCGACACAATGAAACCTATGCCAATATTCCTGTTGCTAAGTCCCCTAAAAAAATATTATTCTTGCTAATAAAGTACGTTAATATGGAAAGAAAAAAAAAAACTGAAAATTTGGGCGTGGAACATCAAACAGAGAAGGGGCCGGGGAGGGATAAATTTTTGGTATTATATTCTTCAATGTTGGCATTGACTCAAACGATTTGATTGAGATAATTATTAATTCATGGATAAATGCTTTGGATTTGTTTAAATTAATAATTTTTTAGTTTAAAATAAAGGAATAAAACGTTTGAAGTCTTTTCTAATTAAAAAAAAATTCTCCATTAAAATAATATTATTTATAAAAAGTAGTTTATATAGTATATAATAAACAATTGGATGGATATATTTACATGCAAACCAATTACTTATATATTAATTAGTGCAATATACAGTTATTATACTATTTACATAATATTTCAATAGATGTGTTTTTTATTATTTCTTATCATAATCAATTTGAAACTAATATATTCTCATATCATTATTTTTATTTTTGCTTTTAGAAAGCAAAATTTTAATAAATTAAAAGCTTAGAAACTATTTTTTTAATAGAAAATATAAAAATATAAATTAAAATTTTTAAAAAAAATAAAAAATTAACTTGTAGGAATCAAAATTTGAAAATGAGGAGTAAAAAGAATTTTTATATTGAAATTTTAATCCTTTTGAAATATTTATTTTGCATTTTAAAATTTTAATATCTTTTGAAATTATATATTTTTCAAATTCAATAACATTTTCATAACATTTCGTTTTGATCTTAGCAATTATTGTGAAAATTTCGAAATTTTAATTATTTTTTTGAAAAAATTAAAATTTTATAATAATTAAGTTTTCAAAGTTTTAATTTCTCAATTTTCAAATTTTATATATATATATATATATATATATATATATTTAAAAATATTTTATTTTTTAAGATAAAATAAAAAATTATATAAGATTATATTAATTTCATATCAATTATAAAGTAATAATAAAGTTTTCTTATTAAAATATAATGGAATAGTATAATATTTTCATATTACACTAGTATATGGGTAATTAGTTTTGTACATAAATTTACACATTTAACTATTTATGATGAATAAATAATTATGTAAAGCAAAGTGTTTATATACAAATAATATTAATTATTTTAATAGATAACTTATTTGATTGAAGAAAACATCAATTGTTTAATTACTTGATTGTGATATCAATAACATTTCTTCCTTATGCTCAATGTTGGAGAATCTAAGCCGAATTGATAAACTTAGTGCTTTAGAAGAGGGTTTAAAAAATGTGTGGGTAAGCATTACAAAAGTAAGGACCATCGTGAGAATCAAATCCTTTTCTTTGGGATGTTACAAAGGTATTTCACCTAGATGTTTGAAACCCAAAGAAAAAGGTATATATGCCCTAACCTTCCATCCTTTTTATGATGGGGAGGAGTTCAACTAGCATGCCATAGTAGAATGCCAAGCAAAAAAGTAGATTTGAAGGTCTTACCCAATCCATATAAAAACTGATGTGGGTGGTGGCATTTTTGGATAATGGTTGGCCCAAAATGGCGGTGTGGATAAAGTTTCTATGACATAGTTGTTATCATACACATGGGATCTATGGTGATGGAGGAATGATTTTATTTTTCATGGGAAGTGAACAGAACCGAGAAGGTTAAGGGACTGTATCGAGCAACTTCCCTTCACATACTAGGAGGATGAGTTGGACCTTCCATAACAACAAGCTATTGGATAGCATGCTCCACTATGCTCTTGCTTTAGATTTACATGGATATTGATAAAGATGTCATAAGAAACTGAGCTCTGTCTATTATCTATAGATGAGATGATGGCTTGATGTGGTGGGCTAGTTGGACAAACAAACAAGGTCCTTGGTCAAGAAAATAAGTAGAGGGCTTTACAATTGATCTTGCACTAAGAAGAGCCTAGGAGTTTGAGATGCAACACTTTACCATTGAATTATGCTATCTTGAACTCATCTAGAAGATGTAGAAGCCATGATTAATTCATTTGTGGATTAACATCAGCATTGAGAGATTGCTCCATTAGGTAGAGAATTTCGACGATGTTGAATGGAGGCACTTGCTTGCCTTTACTCACATGGTTTCCAAAAAATTTCTTAGAAAGTCACTCATCTGTAGACTACTACACACTAAGGATGCTACTTAGTAGATTTTTTCAAGGATGAATTTTTTTAAAAAGAAGGTATATCTTGTTGATATAGATAATTATAGCAATCATTTTAAATTGCTACCATCTACCACTAATTTAGGATATTATATACACCCCTATTCAAGAAATGCAATGTCCTCAATATACCTCAATCACTATTTGTCTCAATATAACATGTAATACCCCATTTCTTGTAAACCCTTATTAAGAACATGATTAAAACTTAATAATTTATGTGAATTGGATCATGAAATCATAGGTGAAAAATGTGTGTTTAATATGTTAATTATGTGTATTTGGGTTGGGGTGGAAATGGATTGGGTAAACTAGGCTAAAAATGATAGAAATGGGTTTTTGGTGCTAAGAGGTTGACCATAGCCTTTGGGCTAAATGATTGGGTGTCGCAACAAACATTAGTATTAAGGGGTTTAGGCAAACTACTAGTGGATTTTTGTTGCATTAACATTTAATGCTTTTGTATTCTTATTTTTATTTGAAAAAGAGGTAATCCATATGTTTCTACTCAAGATCTGAAATTATATGAAAGAATGTTTAGAGTATTCCATATTATGCTAGTGTAATCTATGCTTCCTTATAATTACATAAAAAAATATATCCTTAGACCATGTATTATTACATTTTTCTCTAAGTATGAGACCATGTAATTTTTATGTAAGAGCATGCTTGATTCATGTATTTTAATATATGTATGATATCATGCTCGAATAGAATTATTTATGGTATGATAGTTATGCATGTTCTATGAGGGTAGCTCAACCAAGGGCATTATTGTCCTTTTTGAGACATTATATTGTATTTTTTAGCTTACTAATAATTTTTCCCACATGTTTTACTCAAAGTTTAATATATCATATGTTGAGATTTGACCATGTATAGGCATGATAATGAATGAATTAAGTTTTGTATGCTCAAGGGGGATTTTAGTCATTTTACAACACATATGCCTAGAATGAGGCATATTATGGAATTATGATAATCATGTAATTCACGGTATTCTAAGTATGTATGTTTTGTATTTATGTGTTTATATGCTTAATTCATGTGTATGGAAAAAATAATTTTTTGCCATTGTTAGAAATTTTAGAAATATATCTTCCATGACAATATAATATTACTACTAATGCCTATAGCCTTTTCATAAAAATGGGCCTTAGTGAATTTTTAGATCAATCTTAGTATTGACTTTGATTTTGACTTGGATTTTTGTCTTTAGGATTAATTGAATCATTATAAATAAAGGGAAATGTTTAAATATGGATTGGTTCTCATGCATGTATTATATGATATTTGTGATCACCATATAAAATACTAGTATTTAAAGGGGAAGACCTTGAGATAGTTAATGGTGGTTCTTTAGAGTTAGCTACCTTAGAGATGAGGCAAGAACCCTCAATTTGGTTTGGTGGTTTCATTGGATGCTACAACAATTCAATTAAGGCCCTAGTCTACTCTATTTGGTCATTGAGACCTCTTAGGGGGTATACATACTGAAGTATTATGTGTTCTAGGATGGAAAAATACTGTATTTCCTTGTTGTATTAATAAGATTAGAGTATTTTATGCATCTCTGGGTCACAAGTTGTGAGCATACAGTGCTGCTTTAGTGGACCAATATGAACAATATACTCTATACATTTCTAAGGTACTCTTTTATCCCCTTGAGTAATTAAAATGGAAATAATTCTTGGTTGATAATTGGTTTGGTTGGTTTTGGAGTGTGGTTTCGATAGCTATCTTTGTGCACTACCTTTGGTTATATTGGTTTGGATTGTTGGTTTGGTTGTCTCCTTGTGCACTACCCTATGGTTATGTGTTATGTTGTGGTTGATTGGTTATGATCATGTTGGTTCATAAGATGGTTTTAAAATGGTTAAGTGTGATGACATGATGAACATGTGACTTTAGTTGTGTTTATGTTACAACATGTTAATTATCATATCTCATTCTCACATGCTCTCTTTGATGTATTTATGCCATGGATGCATGTGTTACCTTTTATGTGTGCCATGTGGCTTTCTCATATATTATGTAGTGGTTTACTCGACACTATTATACCGATAAGTTTTATTTTATGGTCCCAAACCTATTTAATAAGCAGCATTTACCTTGTAAGAGTATTTAAAAGGCACCGCTTGATGACTTTTCGTTGGGTTTGAGTGTTAGTTTGGTGTCTCTGACATCTTTTTATCTAAATAGCCCTTATACTCTTATGCCCCATTTATGTTCCTTTTCTTTTGGCTATTGTAACTAGAGGTGGCAATCGGGTCGGGCGGATCGGGTTCGGGTCGGGTCATAGCAGGTCGGGTCATTTCGGGTCATTTGACTTTTGTGGGTCGGGTCTGGTCGGTTTTGGGTCGAGTCATTTTGGTTCCGGGTCATTTCGGGTCGTGTCGGTTTCGGGTCGGGTCATTCGGGTCCTGGTCATTTTGGGTTAATTTGTTGGGCCGGGTCGGGTTCGGGTTAAGAAAACTCGGATTCTGATAATTTCGGGTTAACTTGACTGGTAGGGTCGGGTTGGTTTCGGGTCATTTTCTAGTTCACATGAATAGGTGGCTTCGGCCCGTTCAAATCATTTCATGTAATATGACGGGTTAGTCCCGGTCCGCTATATCTGAGTTATTTCGAGTTAAGTTGATGGGTGGGGTCATTTCATACAATTTGACGGGTTGAATTCAATTAGTTACGAGTTAACTTAATGGGTCAGGTCGGGTAGAGTTTTGACGGGTTGACTCATATTCGAGTCCAGGCAATTATCATTTCATAAATCATAAATATTAGAGACAGACAATCATAAGATTAATATTGTAGATAAAAGAATTAAAATATTAAATGCACTTTATTTTCACAAATAAATAGTAAAGATATTTATAAATTTTAATAATAAAAAATATTGCGCTCTGAATCAAACAAAGATATTTATCATTGATTATAATTTATTTGATAACTTAAAATATTTAATTACTTAAAAAAGATAATTTTATAAAATAAAGGTGAGCATAACAAGAATATACAATGTATAATTATCATTTATTACATTGTAAATATTAGATACAATCATAAGATTACTAGTAAAGATATATGAACTAAGAATATTATATGTGTTTTATTTTTACAAAGGTAAATAATAAAGATATTTATAAGTTTTAATTGTATTATATTTGATTTCTTTAAACATTTATAAATTTTACAAGTAAAAATATTAGATTTTTATCATATATTATATTTAATTGATTACTTAAAAAAAGATAATTTTATAAAATAAAGGTGAGTCTAACAAGAATATACAATATATAATTATCATTTATTATATTGTAAATATTAGATACAATCATAATATCACTTGTAAAGATACATGTAATAAGAATATTATATGTGTTTTATTTATGCAAAGGTAAATAATAAAGATATTTAAAAGTTTTAAAAGTATTATATTTGATTGCTTTAAATATTTATAAATTTCACAAGTAAAAATATTAGATGTTTATCATATATTATATTTATTTGATTGCTTAAAATATTTGATTACTTAAAAAAAGATGATTTTATAAAATAAAGGTGAGTATAACAAGAATATACAATGTATAATTATCATTTATTACATTTTATATATTAGATACAATCATAAGATTACTAGTAAAGATAAATGAACTAAGAATATTATATGTGTTTTATTTTTACAAAGGTAAATAATAAAGATATTCATAAGTTTTAATAATATTATATTTGATTGCTTTAAACATTTATAAATTTTACAAGTAAAAATATTAGATGTTTATCATATATTATATTTAATTGATTACTTAAAATATTTGATTACTTAAAAAAGATAATTTTATAAAATATAGGTGAGGATAACAAAAATATACAATATATAATTATCATTTATTACATTGTATATATTAGAAACAATCATAAGATTACTAGTAAAGATAAATAAAATAAGAATATAATAATATATATTTATTTTTACAAAGGTAAATAATTTATAAAATAAAGGTGAGTATAATAAACTATACAATGTATAATTACCATTTATTACATTGTATATATTAGATACAATCATAAGATTACTAGTAAAGATAAATGAAGTAAGAATATTATATGTGTTTTATTTATACAAAGGTAAATAATAAAGATAATTAAAAGTTTTAAGAGTATTATATTTGAATGCTTTAAATATTTATAAATTTTATAAGTAAAAATATTATATGTTTATCATATATTATATTTAATTTATTACTTAAAATATTTGATTACTTAAAAAAGATAATTTTATAAAATATAGGTGAGGATAACAAAAATATACAATATATAATTATCATTTATTACATTGTATATATTAGAAACAATCATAAGATTACTAGTAAAGATAAATTAAATAAGAATATTATATGTGTTTTATTTATACAAAGGTAAATAATAAAGATATTTAAAAGTTTTAAGAGTATTATATTTGAATGCTTTAAAGATTTATAAATTTTACAAGTAAAAATATTATATGTTTATCATATATTATATTTAATTTATTACTTAAAATATTTGATTACTTAAAAAAGATGATTTTATAAAATAAAGGTGAGTATAACAAGAATATACAATGTATAATTATCATTTATTACATTTTATATCTTAGATACAATCATAAGATTACTAGTAAAGATAAATGAACTAAGAATATTATATGTGTTTTATTTTTACAAAGGTAAATAATAAAGATATTCATAAGTTTTAATAATATTATATTTGATTGCTTTAAACATTTATAAATTTTACAAGTAAAAATATTAGATGTTTATCATATATTATATTTAATTGATTACTTAAAATATTTGATTACTTAAAAAGATAATTTTATAAAATATAGGTGAGGATAACAAAAATATACAATATATAATTATCATTTATTACATTGCATATATTAGAAACAATCATAAGATTACTAGTAAAGATAAATGAAATAAGAATATTATATGTGTTTTATTTTTACAAAGGTAAATAATTTATAAAATAAAGGTGAGTAGAATAATACTATACAATGTATAATTACCATTTATTACATTGTATATATTAGATACAATCATAAGATTACTAGTAAAGATAAATGAAGTAAGAATATTATATGTGTTTTATTTATACAAAGGTAAATAATAAAGATAATTAAAAGTTTTAAGAGTATTATATTTGAATGCTTTAAATATTTATAAATTTTTCAAGTAAAAATATTTATATGTTTATCATATATTATATTTAATTTATTACTTAAAATATTTGATTACTTAAAAAAAGATAATTTTATAAAATAAAGGTTAGTATAACAAGAATATACAATGTATAATTATCATTTATTACATTGTATATCTTAGATACAATCATAAGATTACTAGTAAAAATAAATGAATTAAGAATATTATATGTGTTTTATTTTTACAAAGGTAAATAATAAAGATATTCATAAGTTTTAATAGTATTATATTTGATTTCTTTAAACATTTATAAATTTTACATGTAAAAATATTTGATGTTTATCATATATTCTATTTAATTGATTACTTAAAATATTTGATTACTTAAAAAAAAAGATAATTTTATAAAATAAAGGTGAGCATAATAAGAATATACAATGCATAATTATCTTTTATTGCACTGTATATATTAGAAACAATCATAAGATTACTAGTAAAGATAAATGAAATAAGAATATTATATGTGTTTTATTTTTACAAAGGTAAATAATTTATAAAATAAAGGTGAGTATAATAATACTATACAATTTATAATTATCATTTATTACATTGTATATATTAGATACAATCATAAGATCACTGGTAAAGATAAATAAAATTAGAATATTATATGTATTTTATTTATACAAAGGTAAATAATAAAGATATTTAAAAGTTTTAAGAGTATTATATTTGAACGCTTTACATATTTATAAATTTTACTAGTAAAAATATTATATGTTTATCGTATATTATATTTAATTTATTACTTAAAATATTTGATTACTTAAAAAAAGATAATTTTATAAAATAATGGGAGCTTAACAAGAATATACAACGTATAATTATCATTTATTACATTGTATATCTTAGATACAATCATAAGATTACTAGTAAAGATAAATGAACTAAGAATATTATATGTATTTTATTTTTACAAACGTAAATAATAAAAATATTTATAAGGTAAATAACACGGTCAATATTAACAATAAAAAAAATTTACCTACAAAAGTATTATTTTTTTATCTAATAATTTTTATATCATTTATTCTATCTTTTTTTCATATTCATTTCTCTACATAATTTATCTTATTAAGTTCTCAAGTTGTATTTATTTTATTAACCTTATTATATTTATATTTTTATTGTAATATTTTTATTAATTATATTATATTTGTATTTTTATTGTAATATTTTTATTAATTATTATTATTATTATTATTATAGTAAAAAAACTATAATAAGTTATTTTAAACATAATTTAAATTAAATAATAATTGTATATATTTTCATAAATTATTAATTATCATATATAAATTGATATAAATTAAAAATTAAATAATTTAAAATATAAATAATTAATAAAAATAATTAGATATTATAAATTTAAAATTGATGAGCGTAGAATACTAAATTATTTTTAAAGTATATTAATAATATTAAAAGAAAAAATATAACTAAAACTTTAAATTTAGGGTTGTAACGTGAGATACTCTTGATACGGGGTATAGTTATTACTTGTTCAATTTTGTGGGTGATAACTGATAAAGGACACTATTATGTTCTTCTATTAAGAGTTTTTCAAATAGGTGGATCAGTGGATGTAATGAAACACTTTTTGAAAATTATTTTATAGGCTTACAACGGGATGTTTGCCTTTTTTATTTTGGTATTTTATTTATTAATAATATATCTTATTAGGATATTATTAATAAATAAGAATGTCTAGGGTAAAATTATGAAAAATAAGTACAATTTATAAAATACTATATTTTTAAAAGCTTTAAATGAATAATAAAATATGTGTAATTTATTATTATTATTATTATTATTATTATTATTATTTATTTTTATTTTTATTTTGATGTCAGATCGGGTTAATATTGGGTCAGATCGGGTGATTCTCAGGTCAGGTCAACGTTGGGTCAGGTTGGCTCCGGGTCGGGTCGAAGCGGGTCGGGTTAATACCGGGTCGGTTCACTATCGAGTCGGAACCATGACGTGTCGGGTTGCTAAATTTTTCGGGTCTTATCAGGTCGGGTTTTGCTTGGGTCGGTTCGGGTTGGGCGGGTCGAGTCAAATTTTGCCAGCTCTAATTGTAACATTTTTCAGATATTTTGTTAAATCAAAATAGTCTTATATGTAATGTAATTTCTCTCTCTTTTTTATGAATATTGTTTTTGAATTAATCAGATAAATATTTTAGCTTTAGCATTTAGTATAATAATATTAGTAAAGATGAGACTTATGTTTAGTGTGGTGGTAACATCTTTCTTTTTAAATGTTTTAGCTCCAATAAATAAATATTTTAAACAAATATTTTACGTGCTAAATTTGGGGATATTACATAGTTGATCCTTAAATTTGTCTAGTTGGATGTTTTGCCTCAACATCCGACTGTCTTAATATAATCCATCTTTTGAATCATTCCACTAAGTGGTTGATTGACTCATCCAAGTTCAATTTGTATTTTTTTTCTTCCACTTTGATACCATTTATAATACCTTAGGTTCGCACTAATCAATGGCAGTTACCTAGAGCACTTTTGAAATTGATGATTGGTCATATAGATCAAAACGCATTCTTTCATGTGTACTTTATTCTCATATACATCCTGAAAAAATTATGAGGAGATCATCTATCATTGGAATATTCTATACAAAATATGCTTAATTGTTGAGTTTTTGATGATATAATTCAAAAAAAAAGGTATACCTTACTTATATAGATAGTCATATCAATTCTTTTAAATTTCTACCATCCACCACTAATTTGAGATATCACAAGCACACTAAAAGTAACAACAATTATCTTACCCATGTTATTACTATGTAAAACTCTTGAAATGATGAACATGGTCGGGTTATAGATCTTCCCATCCTCTTAGCTATTATAGCTACTACAAATTTGAGTTAATAAAGCACTGATGCCTATAGAGGCCATGCTAGTACTCATAAACAAAAAACACTTTCTTAGTTGATAATTATCTTTGTTTTGATTTGAAACATTGCAATAATGAAAGTCAAAAGATGTGTTTATAGTTTTAGATCATTAATTTTTTATGATTTTTTTTCAAGTAAGTTTATCATTTTTAATCTTACATTTAAGGAAGGAATAAAAGCTATAGATTGTGATGGATTATTTAGATGGAACCAATCCCACTCTCTTGTAGGAAACTCTTCCAACCATGTTGAACTATATTCTGTCAAGATCCTCTAGAGGAGGTTCTTGATGAAGAAGATTATAACACCCCCAAATTCACTACTCAAAAATTTTGTTTTGTAGAATTATTAATTACAAAAATAATGGGTGTTATCACCACACTTAGCATATGCCTGACATCCTCTAAAATTATTATACTAAAAATATTATATTACCTAAATTAATAATTACAACATAAAAATAAAATAGCGATTTCATTACAGATTACCATTATTCTAACAAATACAAAAGATCAAGCAAAAGAGTTATAATATGACAAAAGAAAATAAAAGGGGGCAAAGTCCAAAGAATATCTCGATCAAAAGATATCGGAACAAATACTAGATAGTCCTAACTCTCAACTTCTAGTAGAAGTCATTAAGCTAAACCCTCAAAATACTCCTATAAGGTAAATACTATCCATTGAATAGATAGGGGATCATGAAATAGAGTTTGTCAATATAATGGTACTGAGCAAACTACTATACAACACTAACATGCAAAGGTCAAATGAGGCACATAGGTAGTAATGTGAAATAGATATATCAAGGGAATCATGTGATAATAAGATATAGTAAACATACTATAATGATTACATCTTTTAGTTCGTATGCTCATCATATCATCATTCTTAAATACAACACCCCTATCTTAGAAAGTCAGCACAACCATATCTAAGATAACCATAACATGACTCACAACCAAGAGAGATATACCACTTTAGCATCTACCAACCAATAGAACCGTACAACTTCTTAACCTAGGGTAGCACATAAAGGTAAATACCAAACAAAGGATCTAATCCAAACCCAAAAATTCCAAACTCCACCACACAAATTACTTTCTTTTCATTACATGAGGGGATACAAGTAGAGGTGGCAATCAGGTTGGGTGGGTCTGGTCATTTTGGGTCATTTGACTTTTGTAGATTGGTTGTGGGTCGGATTGGGTCATTTCGGGTTCAGGTCATTTCGGGTCATTGCCTTAATTAGGTCGGGTTAGTTCCGGGTCAGGTTATTTTGGTTTTGGGTCATTTTAGATTAATTTGTCGGATTGGGTTGGGTTGGGTTTGGGTTAAACAAACTAGGCTTCAGGTCATTTCAAGTTAACTTGACTGGTAGGATCGGGTTGGTTTCAGATCATTTTCTAGTTCACATGACTAGGTGGCTTTAGCCCGTTTGGATTATTTCATGCAATATGATGAGTTGGTCCCATTGGGTCTAAGTTGTTTCGGGTTAACTTGATGAGTCGGATCATTTTGTACAATTTGACGGGTTGGATTTGAGTAGTTAAGGGTTAACTTTGTGGGTCGGATCGGGTCGAGTTTTGACGGGTTGAGTCAAATTCGGGTCCAGGTAATTATCATTTATTATATTGTAAATATTAGAGACAATCATAAGATTACTATTACAGATAAATGAATTAAGAATATTAGATGAGCTTATATTCACAAGTAAATAGTAAAGATATTTATAAATTTTAATAATTTTTTGATATATTTAATTACTTAAAATATTTGATTATTTAAAAAAAGATAATTTTATAAAATAATGGTGACAATAAATATGACTATATAATGTATAATTATCATTTATTATATTATAAATATTAGAGACAATCATAAAATTACTAGTAAAGATAAATAAAATTAGAATATTATATGTGCTTTATTTTTACAAAGATAAATAATAAAGATATTTATAAGTTTCAACAATATTATATTTGATTACTTAAAATATTTATAAATTTTACAAGTAAAAATATTAGATATTTATCATATATTATATTTATTTGATTACTTAAAAAAAGATAATTTTATAAAATAAAGGTGATAATAAAGATAACTATATAATTTATAAATTATAATTATCATTTATTATATTTTAGTTTGTTTTTAATTATAAGAAAAAATTAGGCCCGGTCTAACCGAAACCCCCCGCCCCCCGCACATCCCTTTTTCTTTATTCTTCTCTTCTTTGTTTCTTTTCTATTGTTCTGACTTTTGCGGCCTGAACCTATGCTCCCTCCCTTGTCTCGAGTCTCTCGACCTCCTCTTAAGTCTCGACCTACACTACCACTGTTTCTCCGTCATCGCCCGGCACCACCACAACACCACAACCGTTGGTCGACTACACTACATCGCCACACAACCATAATCGACACCCCTTTCCCTCTGCTCGTTATCGACAAAAGCTGATACCACCAGAAGCAACCGAACATAGTGATTGTGCCACCGTTTGGCCACATCTAGTGTATCCCGACCATCGGCGAGTGGTCCTTCACCACCGGTGTTGCTCCAGCAACCCTCATCCCCTATAATTTCATAACAATTCATTTGGTATAATTATCTTAAGTTCTAACTCTTATTTTGATTAATTTTTTATGAATTAGCTTATAATAATTGAAATTGGTTATTGAATTGTGTATATATATGTTTTATGACTGATATGGAGTGGTTAATTGTAATATATATGGTCGAATTGTGAAAATTATATTTTTTACTCGGTTATGTTTGGATTTATCGGATTCATCCATTTAAGCTATAAATTGATTATGCAATATATTTTGAAATGTGCTTAATTTCATGTTGGTATTGTTAAATTAGGGAAATTGTATGAAATATATCAAAATTGAATTGTTTGGTTAAAACTCTTACAGATTTAAATTGGATTGTATAATTGAGTTATTTTATTAAATTAATTATACAATATGTTTTAGAATATGTCTAATTTCAATTTTGAACCATCAATTTAAATATTTGAATAAGATTTGACTGAATTTTCAGTTTGGGCTTAAAAACCCCAATTATGTTAAAATGGGCAATTCTTTAATAGTTTTTAATCAATTGAGTATACAATATGTTTTAGAATACGTCTAAATTTAATTTTGAACCATCAATTTAAATATTTGAATAAGATTTGACCAAATTTGTAGTTCGGGCTTAAAAACCCTAATGATGTTAAATTGGGTAATTCTTTAATAGTTTTTAATCAATTAAGTATACAATATATTTTAGAATACTTCTAATTTTAATTTTAAACCATCAATTTAAATATTTGAATAAGATTTGATTAGATTTGCAGTTCGTGCACAAAAACCCTAACTGTGTTAAATTGAGTAATTCCTTAATAGTTTTTAATCAATTGAGTATACAATATGTTTTAGAATATATCTAATTTCAATTTTGAACTGTTAATTTAAATATTTGAATAAGATTTGACCAGATTTGTTGTCCGGGCTCAAAAACCCTAATTATGTTAAATTAGATAATTTCTTAATAGTTTTTAATCAATTGAGTATACAGTATGTTATAAAATAGACCATTTTTATAGTACGATGATGTTAAGAGTTACTAGTTTTCAATTGGTAACAATTGTAATTAAAATTTCACTAGGTAACCAGTAACCACTATAATTTCATTTTCAAAGTCTGAGTTTGATTTTCTATTTGTTAAAAAATTATAATTTGTGTACTCTTTGTAAATTAATACAATATTTATTATTTTAAAAATATTCATCAAAAGTTGGTGCTATGAGATTTTTTATATTCTAGATGGCATTGTATAGTATGTCTAGGGTAAAAGTATGAAAAATAAGTATAATTTATAAAATATTGTATTTTTAAAAGCTTTAAATAAATAATAAAATATGTTTAATTTATTATTATTATAATAGATTTTGGTGTCTGGTCGGGTCACTGTCAGGTCGGATTGGGTGAATGTCGGGTCAGGTCTATGACGGGTCATAGGTTGGGATCGGGTCTGGTTGGGTCCAGATCGTGTTAATTTTTATCAGGTCAGTGTCAGATCGGGTTACTAAACTTTTCGAGCCTCATCAGGTCAGGTTTTGCTTAGGTAGGGTCGGACAAGTTAGGTCAGGTCAACTTTTACTAGCTATAGATACAAGAGATAACTCGAAAACATAACTACACACCAATTATACCAATGTACGAGGCATCAAAGTATCTTCCCAACCATCTTACCTAGAGGCATAATAATACTTTAGTCATACTAATGCACATTGAGACATACTACCCTCTAAACCTAAGACACCTAATCATTAAGTGTCGATACTACCTATAAAACCTGCATGTCACGTATACAGGATACTAGAGCCTTGCTGGGTCATGACGACATGCCAATGAACCAAAACAAACTGAGAGCTAAGCCTCATCCTTAGGGTAGCTACCCTTAAGGAGCTACCAATCCCAAACTCAAGATCTTTCACTTTGAATGTTAATGTCTTCTAAGGTAATCACAAATATCGCATATTGCACAATAATCTCAATTTCAAACTTAACTAAATTTTCATTTATTTCTAATTATTCAAGTCAATTCTAATGTCAATAGTTTAAGTCAAAGTTAAAATTAAGATCAAATAATCAATATACTAAGGTCATCCTATGCCCAATTATTTATATTAGGCACATTAGGTCAAAAATAAATAAAATATCTTCAAAACCCTAATTACACCATTTTATCAAATTTCATACCAAAATTTATTAAAATGATAATTTGCCATGAAAAGAATAAAAGATAATAATTTATAATATTTTAGCATGTAGGTAATTTTTAGTTATTAACCATATATTCCATTACACAAGCATTTCATAACTTAATCATACATTTCTAATACGTCATGTATCCCATGTAACACATGTGTACATGTTTATGGCATGATTCAACATTTAAGATAACAATTAATATCATGGTTTATGAAAGGAAGTATTTCAAGCCCTAGAGCATGCAAAGTGATAATCATAACAGATTAACCATAATCATGCTTATGTAAAATCATTCTATATTTTTACCCTAGTTACAACGTGCATTGATAATCACATAATACTTAACATGGTATAGACATAACAACATGACAAGGTCACATACCTTAACTAAACCCTAGTGATTTATACATTAAGCTTTATGCATGTGATATATATATATATATATATATATATATATATATATATATATATATATCACATGCATATATCACATATTAAATAATAAGTCAATTGTACGCTAAGTATTTAATTTCATACTTTCAACGTTTACACCTTTTTATAACACTTGCATGCATATTATACTATTTTGGCATATTATACATGTTTATATCCTTTCAAAAGTTCACATGCATGAAGCATACTCTAAGCAACATAACAAACCTATTTGTGTCACCAATAGGTTCACATTTTAGTAAAATCATATGGTTATCTCTTATCCAAGCAAAAGGAGTAAAAAAAGATTCACCTAACTAGTCTCAACTCAACCTCTTTGAACTCCTTACATCAAAACCAATAAACATATTAGCAATAAATTCTTAATCATCAACTAATTCACAATAATCAAGCATACTAAGCATGCGAGGTTATCAATTCACCAAGGCAAGAGAAGGTAGAATCTCATGCAAAGAGGGGAAAATATATGTCAGAAAGCCATGTAGGCTGTGGGTGTACAATGAAACAAACTCAAGCAAGGAGAGCGAGTAATGTGGATACCTTATGTATTTGAGGGGATGGAATGACACAAGGTCACACACTCATGAGAGGGGTTGTGTCACCCATTCACGCAGAGAGGAAGGAAGGAGGGAGGGAGGGAGGGGTGGAGAGAGAGAGAGGACAACAATAAGAATTTATGCATGAGAAAGTTAGGCAATGGTCTGAGCATGAGACAAGCACAATTGTGAAAGGATGGGTACACTATTCACACTAAGAAGGGTGCACGATTGTGTAAGGATAAATGCAAAGGCATAAGAGGAGGAATGATGTGAAAATGCATAGCACGTTAGTTGATGTTGTGTAACACCCCAAATCAATATGACCACACTGTGCTACTCTAGAGTACTTTTAGATTGATTGCCCGGTCCTACAAGTCAACACGAGTCTTTTCATCATACTTTGTCCTCATATGCACTTTCCGAGAAATTTTTAGAATTTTTTTTAATCTTCTAGGAGGGTCACCTATCTTAAAAATTAATCCATGACCCACACGTTTAACTGTGGAGTACTCAAGATAAAATTACCAAAATGATGTTATACCATGTTTATATAATCAGCTATATCAATCCTTATAACACTCTCCTAAATTTGGGAGTATTACCTTTCCCTCCACTCAAAGAAGGCAATTTTCTCATTGTACCTCGACTACTAATTGTTTCAATATAGTTTATCCCAAAAATCATCTCGCTAGACGACTAATTAGCTCATCCAAGTTCAGCTCATAATTGTAATTTTTGCTCAGATACCATTTGTAACACCCCGAGTCAATACAACATGTGGGGGCTACCTTGAAGTGCTTTTGGATTGATCGATTGGACCCACAAAAGGCCAACATACTTAACTATGGAGTTCTTAGGACGAAATTACCAAAAGAATGGTGTACCATGTTGATATAAGTAGCCATATCAATCTTTATAATGCTCCGCTCGATTTTGGGGTATTGCATGCTAAGTGTTAGGTTGCTGGAGAAAAAGAACCAAATGAGGTTGGTTGTGATGGTTAGTAAAGATGATGATGGTAAATGGTTGATGGTGCAAGGGGCTGAGGTGATGGTAGTGCTTGTTCGAATGAAAACTAGAGGCAAGGGTTGGAAAGAAGAAGGATGAAAAGGGAAAGAAGATGGTCAGGGTGTTGGTTTGAATCAAAAACACCACAATGAGAGAAGATGGAGACATATATGGATGATGGCAAATGACTAGGACACAATCAAGCAAAACATGAGAGATAGAGGCACAACTCAGGATCTAGAATTCACAGGATAGAGGTGGTGTGTAGGAGAAAGTTGTGTTGGAAAAAATGGGTAGTAGAAAACAAAAATTAGAATAGGGTCTGAATGCTAGTTAGGGTAATTGAATCGGAGGAAAACATCCGGTTAGCAGAGCTAAGATTTTAGGATAAAATAGGTACAACTTAAGGTCTCTTCTAAGGTTAAAACTTACGACCCAAATTCTATCTAAATTTTACCTTAATTATATTTGTATCTAATATGCCATATTGATACATATAAAAATAATCCATTTAATATAGAATATCCCATAATAATTATTATAATCATTTATACATTATTATCAACTATATAATTAAGATTATTAACAACAGGATATTACAAATACAACAAAAAAGAACTCCAGGCTTGTTTGTAGTAAATTGGATGATGTGTACATAAATATATTTTCGGGTACAAATTAGATACTATAATTGCACAACTTATTGTAATGGGAGTTCTGTTGTTATTATGTACTTCTATAATAATAAATTTTTTTATTCATGAAACAAAAAATAGGGGAAACGAATGACGAAACTATGAAGATAGTTGCCGCGTCTCAGATCACTGTGCCTAGCATCGTCTTCGTTACTGTGGACAGGGAAGTTCGTGCTGTGTAAGATACATGTATCCACCGTCCCTCTCTGTATATACATTTATAACTCCCACAAATATCTCTTTCGCATTTTTATCTCCATTGGTCCGTTCTCCTTGCACATTCATTTTGATGATATGGCAATAAAAATTGTTTTATTATTAGCAAAACTTATATACATTTGTGACCAATTAAACAATTAATACTAAAAATTGTCAAATAAATTTATTTCTCCATCAATGTTTATTTTTAGTATTATGGAATTAACATCAATTTTCGAAGCATCAATTGCAGGGTATTTATTTATTTATTTTTATGTAATATATATGTACATATAGGTTGGCCAAATGACACAAGGTACACATAATTTCTTATTGCAAGATAACATCCAATCTGTTCCAAAATATCTATCATGACACATACTAATATAAAAGATCCTAACAATAACGGCTTTGTTTCGTAGAATAGATTCACGAAAAAAAAAAACACTTTAAAATAAAAATTTTCATAGTTTAAATCCATCGTTTGGTATATTTTAAAATAGAATCCACAAACTTTTTAATTTTTTGTTTAGAAAATCTTCATTCAAATTTCTAACTTTATTAGTATGCAAACCATAAATTTATAGATAAAACTCCTTTGAAAATTCCACCATTTTTTTAAATTACTTTATTTCTAGTCTTCCATCCACACGAAGCTAATGTTTATCTATACAATGTTTGGAGGTATACATCTTACTTTTCATTTATAAGGGCACCGTTGCACCTTACAAATACATCTTGCACTAATTTATTTATTTATTTACTATATTACTAGGGGACGAAGGAAGGCCATGAAAAATCCAATGCATTCCTAAATCTCCAAAGACAATACACAAAACTATATCAAAGGCTGTTCTTCAAGGCCACCAATTTTCTTTTCCCTACAAGTGATCTTGATCATCATACACCGCTGTCAGGTTAGATTGTGCCTTATTTTGTCCCGGAAAGCTTTACATCTAATCTACATGACAATATAACCTGATAATATGATGTTATGATATCTCTACTATTCTTGCGCCCTGCAAAAATTATTTTAGATAGGAAAAAGGAGGGGGGGGGGGAACCCAGGTCCTACAAATTCAAGAAATATTTGTAGAATTAATCAAAATAAGGAACATACGAATAAATACCAAACTTTAATATTTATTATTATCGTTTTAAGCAATACAAATAATTAAGAACACATGATCATGTAATTTTTTTTTACTAAGATTATGAAGAACAAGTATTTTAATTAATCTACTCAATTAAGAGACCCGCAAGACATGCCCCCATGGTGATGAGAAAGAATCCTTATCAACATACACCATCCCCATAACCAATTACGACTTTCCTCAAGATAGATCATTCCACTAGATCTAGTATACAAGAATACTCTCTTTTAATTCTTGTTCCATATTCCGTATGTCTAATATCATACAAAAGACCCCTTCATATATAGGGTTACAGAGCTCCTAGAATCAGTAAAAAAAAAATAAAAATGGCGTAGCTGAGAGATATATCAAGACGAAGATCACTCCTAATTAACTCGGGTACGCCTCCGAACATCTCTATTACCTCCATTCTTAGTCCTCTTAGCTAATGCATACGGACTTGAATCCTATCAGAAACAACAAAGTACCACCACCTGAAAGGAATGAGATCCTTAAGAAGAAGTTAACGTTAAACTCACGGATCATAATAAATTTCACTTACATTCAATGACAGAGTAGTACGGTGGTCCTGTATCTCTTAATCTTTCTGGGAAACAGCAAGTATCACAGATCCAACTATCGATGCAAAACTGTCAGCACAGATTCGTGGTCAAACACCCTCATGATAAGTCCACCGACTAATAAAAATTGGGCGATTAACATTGCAGATGGGAACGATATTTTGGTACCCTACAAACATTTACTGATACTTGAGTAAGCAAGCACTATCTTGCTCCTTTAAACCCTATGCTCCGTCGAGTTACATAAACAAGACTTGCCCATAATAATAGAAAGCCGATTACGATCTATCATGCCAATACATTGCTTCCATCAAGATTCAAGCTCTCCTCCGGTTTGAAGTCAGTCCAAAAGACAAATTCTCTGTAGTTGGAAGTAAAAAACATTGTCAGATATCCCTGCATTTTCATGAGTGCCGTTCAATTCTAGTTCTGGTTGACGACACACAAGATTGGTCCAGTTTTTTATTTTCTTTTCCCCTCTTCCCTCTTCCTTCTTCCTTCTTTTTTGCTTTCCTTTGATTTCTAGGTATTGATTTCAGTAACGTAAAGAATGACAGAGAAGTATATAAGTCGAGAGAGATTTTCATTAGAACCTAATAAATGATCAATTTCGTACAAAGTTTTGAAAGAGCATTCAGACAATTAATTGTATGATGAAGAGGATGTTGAAGTAAGAATAGCAAGCGTATGTGTGTGTGTGTGTGTATATATATATATATAGTCGATGACTTTAATTACAGGAGGGAGGTGAGAATGTCGAATATATATAGGCTCTACTATCTCACTGATCTTGTACCGACTAGCTAGCTCAGCTAACTTCAGAAAGAGAGGGTAGTACCGAGAGAAGGACAAACCTGCAAGCTGTCTCTCCACCAAGATGAACTAATATTAGATGGCTTCATGGCAACAACAAAAAAAATTTAAAAGAGACAGATAGGAAAGAAAAATAAAGTGAGCCAGGTCACTATATGTACTACCTACCAGCATATATATATATATATACATATATATATATTTTTTTTAATTACTCTCTCCCATGTACCAATCTAATTACAAATTATAATTATTATCGGGGGAAAATTTATATTTCATGTGCTCTTCCTAATAAAACTAATTAATCGCGCTTTGGAGGCCAAACATAAAGCCAATTAACTTCAAGAACAGGAGTTCATTTCCATATGTAAGACAAACTATTAATTACAAATAGCATATAATTAACATCCGCCACTGCCTAGAACAAAAATATAATGACATTTTTATTTTTTATTTTCCTTCCTTCTCCGATAAAATAGAACAGGATGATGATTTCTCCATCCGTCCCATATTGTTTGTTATTAAATCATCCCAAAATATTTGTACGTAAGATTTTTATTTGTAGGACATTAAACTCTTTCACTTTTTTTTTTTGGTTGGTATGCCCTTAATTATGCACGCATTAATAACAACATATAAAACATCATATATATAAAAGTAATGACGCATCATTTACTGCTATTTTAATTACTATTATTTTGAATTTTAATCCTGATGATGTACGAACCCTTGCAAACATGATGAGAGGGAGGGAATAATATTGACGGCATAAGAATACATTGATCCCAACAGCAGCTGGCTACAGATATTCATGCAACAAAGTCTTGAATGGCATCATGGTGAAACAAATACGCCTTAACTTTCCTCCCCGCCTCGTAGGAACCATTGAGGAGATCCACTAATTACGTAATCATGCTATGATTTGGTCGTAGAATAACAAAGTTTACAGCCAAGCAAAGAAACCACAGCTTCTAGCTAGATAGACCCAGCTGCTTAGCATCATGGTACTGGAACAGCTAGCTGCACGAGTGATCTCTCTCCCCCGATCGATGTATCTATATATATATATATACACACACAATCCCGCTGCGCTAAGTACAGTATTACAAATGAATTTTATGGAAAAAGCCGATTTCTGATGTCCATTAGTTGTTGACTCGGCCCAATTCTCCAGATTGGATAGAGAATCAAGATCGATGTAAAAGCAGCATATTTTACACCCATATATATGATGATAGGATTCAAACATAGGATCTATGATATATACATCCATCCATCAATTTACAACCTAGATACCTTTATATAAACTTTTTTTTTATTTTTAAATTTTTTTTTTTTTACCATTCGTAGACTTGGAATTGTGTTTCTTTGAAATCAAAACAAGCCAAAATGGCACCAATTCTCACCAACTAACAAAGACAAATTGGAGTATTTAATTCAAATGGACCATCATTAATCCGGAAGTTGCGCTACAAAAAGAAGAATGACAGCATATATAATTTTTTCCCTTAGTTATATGTACACCCCCGCCCCCCAAAACACACACAAACCAAAAAAAGAACCGGGTTCGTGAGAAAAGAATATAGAGTTTAGTATCCTATAGCTAGTAAAACTTCTAATAATTAGCATTATTCAATTTGATTAGCCAAGATAATGATATAGTCAAATCAAATAATCTTCGACCATTCTCCTCCAGTTTACATCAATCGTACTATATAATTAACAAATTAAATAGAGCTAGCTATAAATACGAAAAAAGACTCTTTCGTACATAATAATTGGATTCTAATATCTCATCAACATAATAGTAAAAGATGTAAAATAGAAGAATGATATCTATTTAATGAGTACTAAGTTAATCATTTAAGGGGAAAAGGGAAAAAATAAAAAAAAAATAAAAAGAAGAAGAAGAAGAAGAAGAAGAAGGTTTACCTGACCTTTTGAGGAAGCCAAACATCATGTCTTTATGCATGTAGGTATGTATATATGGTCGTCTATTGCCAATGCAGCATCATCAAGATTCGCATCACAAATTAATTGGCGTTGATTAAAAATACTGACGAGGTTATATATGCATTAATCATTCGAATCATTTAAAAAAAATTAAAATAATAATAATAATTGTTTGTGAATCTTGGTGATGCTGCATCAGCAAACGACAACCGTCAATCGACTGCTATCCCTCACGTTCACTAAAACCTGCAGTCACTAGCTAATTCGTGTGTGTATGGCTTTAGTTTGAGGAGGAAGGGGCTGGCTATTGATTGGATCAGGAGGGAAGAAGGGGAATTAAGGGTAGAGTATATATAGCTATGAATATGTATGGATAAGAGGAAATTATAATTAACTGAAGCTAGCTAGGATAGGAATTAAATTATAATTTTAATATTAATAAATCTAAAAAAGAGTACAAATAATTTTTTTGAAAAAAAAAAGTTCGACAACCGGTCGGCCAGATACGTTAATCCAACCCATTCCGGTCAAACACCCGAGATTGGACTGACGTGGCCTGCGTTAAGATGATATATAACAACAACAACAACAATAATAATAATAATAAGAAGCAACAAACAACTGATCTCAAAGCGAAAGACAAACCCTAAAACATTAAACAAAGATCATAATTAATCTAGACAGGAGTATCGTTCAAAGATTCTAAACTCCTAGTCTAGTCCTCCCAGCTATCTGTTTGGGAATCGTCAGCAACTGTTGACGGAGAAGGAGGAAGAGGAGGAGGAGGAGGAGGAGGAGGAGGGCGGAGGGAAGGAACCATAATCAAACACTTCCTTAACCGCTCTATTAGCGTCGGCCATATACATGTATATATATAAAACCCTAGGAACCTAAAGACAAAAAAAAAATTATAAAGAAAAAAAAGGTTCATTGGAAATTAAAAAAAATTAGAGAAACAACTAAAAGTCAGATCAATTACGATCCGATCCGTAGAAACCCAGAGATCAGATAGAGAGAGAGTTTAGAGATGGAGACATATTTTATGAGAAGAAAAGAGGAGGGGGAGGGGGAACAAGAAAATAGAGGAAAAAAAAAACCCTAATTCAGATCGGAGTGACGAAGGATGCAAGGGATTCGATCAATCCCTGCCTCACCGGTCCATAGACATGAGGCTGTCTACCGGCCGGTGGCTGTATACGAGAGGGCGGGGAAAGAGAAGGGCCGGAAGGGGAGCTACTGTTATAGAAATTAAAGAAGATATATATATATATATAGAAAAGAAAAAAGCTAGGGCCAGGGCAAGGCAATTGTAGAGACCTGTGCCCTTAAGTTTTGTGGTGGTATATCATATATATAATGGAGTTCTAAGGGTTTGTTACATCTTGACATCTTTGCCCCATGGAAATTAGCTGGGTGAAATTTTATAGTATGTATATGTATGTTTGTACGTACGTACTAACATCTCTTTCTAATTTATTCAGAGAAATTTCAGCTGATTGGTACTGGATGGTGGTCGATCGAAATGATTGTCATTTCAAATCAGCTCTCTATTTTCTTGTTTCGTATTTTGAATGATAAAAGTCTGTCTGAATCAATGCTTTATTTATTCGTGATATTTTTATTATTATATATATATATATCTATATATCTATATATCTATATATATGATATGACTTTTGTGAATATTACTATTTTTTTTATTAGGAAAGGAAGAAAAACTGTCATAATATAAGGAAAGCTAATTTACGAAAAAGTTGAAGCAATAGAGTATCATCATTAACGACTGCTATATCTGTGACGAGATATTAATATGTATAGTCTAGTAATTTAAATTAGATCCGTCTAATAGCCTATTTAAACGCATCCTTCATCTGGTATTAATTTTATATTTACACACCCGTACTTCAACTCTAAGGAACAAACTAATGCGTACAGAGTTAGTCTCGTACGTCGTAGGTGACCTCTCACATGTACGTACTCCTGATCGATCCAAATTTTTACTGCACCCCGCATGCATCAAATGGGCAATCATCGACCCTTACCTGGTAGCTGACTAAGCCCGGTACTACTGTGTTAACTAGAGACAAGTATAAGGCGACATATGAAGATGCATGAGTGAGTGCACTACGGCATGTGCTACCGGCCATGTAAACCGGCTACTAACACCACGTTCACATTTATGTCACGACGCACGGCTAATTCCATTACCCAAAAAAAAAGATAAGTCCTTTATCCATTTGAATTACCCATTTCAAACCTTTTTTACTTGATTTCCTTGCCGATATTGGCCCGTCAAACCACTAAACAAATACCAAGATCTACATTTTCAATCAAATAATACTCCGTTGCCACCAAAACTAAAGATATAATGATATTAAAATTGTTTATCCATATTCATATCCAAATTTATTTAATTTTTTAAACATCTATTCAAATTTGTTTAGATTTATTCATATCCATATTTATTAGGTGAATACCAATAGGACTTTGGGTATTATCCACCTAGTTTACATCTCCGTGCGCCACATATTTCTATATTTACTTTTTTGTGACCCTTTCTTCTTCTTTTTTGTCCTTTCAAAATAAGACGGCCAAACCGGTTAAAACGCAAGGTATAGAAATTGAACCATGCAAACCCATACCATTAGTTCTAGAAGGACCGGACCCCTTTAACTTCTGTCACTTGTTTCTATTTCTCAACATCGCAAGATGTGATCTTTAACACATCAATAAAGCTCCGTTAGATTGAAACTTTATTCTAAAATATTCACCACGTATACAGTAATTCTTGTGTTAAATTTACGTATAAGTTAGTAGCACAAATGAGCTTTAAAAAAACATTGGGTGTGTATATATCGAAATAACACCCGAACCCATTTATCTCTCTGCGTACGGTAGCACATGGCAAGAGAGCTTTTGAAGAGGGAAAGAAAGAGAGAAAGGAAGAAAAATCATCAATCATGAGCCTCTTATATATTTAAGTTTACTAGATAAGTTATTTTCCCTTATTATATTAGGTCAGTTTTAAAATTATTTTCCTTATTATAGCCTTTTACTATACATTATACTATTATTACTATAACTAATTTTTTTTGTAAGTAATTAATTTTATTACTACCAAAATTGAAGGTATGTACAAACTAGATTAGACCACCAAGGCATTTATACAATCTTTCCATTAGTCATACTTATTACCACACTGAGAAGCAAAAATCCTACTTGAAACCACAAAACAAACGTTCTTAAGGAGTACATGAGAGTGTCGAGAATTATTTCTAAATATTCTAGCATTCCTTTCTTGCCAAACCAAGATTGTGAAAGTGAAAAAAAGTGCTCTAAGTATGTCTTTCTTCCTCTTGCATTGCTTTGTATTTTTAGCTAAGATTCTAAGTTCTAACTCCCATGATTGAGCATGATCCCTTTTGTTGAAGGAGTTCCTAATTTTCATCCAAATTTCTTGGCTATAAGGGCAGCTAAACATAAGATGTTTGATGTCCTCCTCCTGTCTTGTCCTACATAGAATGCATTCAATATCTTCAATAAGATTCAACTGTTTCAATCTCACCTCGGTCATCAACCTATTTTAGATAGGTAATAAATTGGTGTTTTGGGGAAGCCAAGCCACACCAAGGAATAGGCCACCACCATACTTTTTCCCCATGGTGCCTAGTGAGATCATACATTTTCTTAATATTGTAGGATCCATCCTGTTTTATGATTTTATCCATAACCTGAGAATTAGAGAAGAAAGCTTAAAAGTGAGTTCTGAGCTTGAAGATTTGCTGGAGATGCCAAGAGCATTTATAGACAGAGATAAATAACCACAAAGGTTGAGAGCTTAGGTAGATGGAATGAACCCATTTGACCCAAAGGGTGTCTTTCTTGCAGTAAAGGTTCCAAAGCAGCTTTTCCACAACCACTTTATTCCATTGATAAATATCTATAATTCCAAGTCCTCCTTCCTTTTTAGCTAAGCAGACCTGCTTCCAAGCTACTAAAGCTTTTTTTGAAGAATTTATTTTCCCATTCTATAGGAACTGCCTACACATACACTCAATTTGCCGAATCAACTTCCTTGGTAGAATAATACTTTTGACCTATAGATCTGGAAACTAAAGATAACAGTCTTCAAAAGTTGTGTTCTACCAACATAGGATAAGAGGTAGGAATGCAACTTTGCTATTTTGTGTACCAGACCTTGTAACTGATCAGTTGTGAGCCTTGCAGAAGAAAGAGTCACCCCTAAATATGAGAAGAGAAAAATACCATCAGAGAAATTTGTGTGGTGTAAGATGTGAGATCTAGTTGTAGTATCTACACCCCCAAAATATATGTTGCTTTTTGAGGGTGTATAAGAAGGCTAGACCTATCAGAGAAGTCTTGAATTACCTTGATGAGATAATCGAATGATTTCCCCCTATAGAAGAGGAGCATATAATTTGCAAAAGCAAGGTTAATAATCTTCAAATCTTTACATTTGGGGTGACCATTGAAATCCTTATCATGCCACAAAAGCTTGAGAGATATTGTAAGATATTCTACCACCAACACAAACAAATAAGGAGAAAGGGGGTCCCCTTGCCTTAAACCTCGCCGAGCTTTGAAGGGTTTAGTCAGTTTACCATTTAGATAGAGAGAATAGGAAATAGTGGTTACAAAGGCCATAATCCATCTAACAACCTGAAGAGGAAAACCATATGTATGAAGGACTTGCTGCAAAAAAAACCAATGAACACAATCATATGCCTTATTAATATCAACTTTAGTCATACACCTAGGGGAAGTATGCTTTTGAGAATATTTCCTAACCAATTCAGTAGCTAGCAAAACATTTTCACCAATATGTCTGCCCTTGACTACCATAACTAAATTATTATCACTTTATGTTTGTCCATAATCGATTAATCCCCCATGTCATTGATCCTACTCATGTAAAATTAAAAGGTTCTCTTATAAATATACCATTTTCCCCATAAGCTAACATTAGATATATAAGGTCTAATAAATTCTTCCATAGTTTTTTCTTATAAGGTATTGTATAATATACACATCATCTTCATGAACTCCATCATGAGATTATGAAATGGTTTTGGAGTTATATTTCATTAACGAAATAAATTATTTAAATTATGATTATTTTCTTTAAAATTGTAAAATTATTTTAATGACTCTATTTGTAGAAAATATTTCTAGCCTTAAATTTATCTATTTTTCTGAGGCCGTTAAGATCTTTGAAAATTTTTAAATTAAAAGAGATTTTAGTAACTTATTTATAATTTTCTTTTCAAAACTAATTTTGTTCCATGTTACCTTTTTTTTTTTGCAAAAGAGCATTTTCAAAAATTATTTAAATTAATTTCGATATCTTAGAATTTGATTTAAATATTTTCTAATATGGTTTTAAATATTTTTCAATGTCTTATTATATATTTTTATAAATAATATATATCTTTGCATTTGTTGTTATTTTCTTTCAAAAAATTTCCTGAAATTCTTTATTTAACTCTTATATTGATTTTATACCTTCAGATCCTTACAAAATGATTTTAATTTAAATGAGTTTTAGATAAAATCATCAATTAATATTTTTAGATATTCAGTTTTTTATTTATGTATTTATATTTACAAAAAAAGGAACCCCAGCTGGTCCCATTTCCTTTTCCTTTTATTCTCTCTCTATCGCTCTCCACGTTGTGTTTTTCTAGTAATAAAAAAAACAGTCCCTCACCTTCTTCCTTGCTCCTTCGTCCCTCAACATCACCACACTACCTCACCACAACCCGCCACCACCACGACCCCACTCCATCCACTCGATGCTGCCACCCTTTGCCAGCGAGTAGCAACAGCCAGGCAAGTGCAACACGTAGTAGCACTAATAGAGGCACAACAACAGTGTACCGATGACTTCCTGCCAAAACCAATGTTGCTCAACCACTAGCGAACACTCCTTGCCCTCCGAAGAAGTTTCACCAATCCTCAATCTCTCCGATTTGCTGTGTTCTATTTAATATAAAATACCCCAAACCCTAACTTTTGTTTTGATTAATTTGGTATGAATTATTTTATGATAAGCTAAATTGTTTGTTTAATTATGTAAATATATGTTGTATGATTGATTTTCTAGTAGTTAATTGTAGTGTATGTGGTTGATGTATGAAAATCAAAATTTTGAACCAATTATGTCTGAATTTTGCGCGATTACTCTATTTTTGATAATTTGATTATACACTATGCAAAAATTGTATTTAATTTTATATCAGAATTTTTAATTTGAGAAATTAGTGCGAAATTGATCGAAATTGGATTTTTAGGTCAAAATCTGTGTGTAACAAAATTGAATTGCATAATTGAGTCGTTTCATTCAATTGATTTTACAATATGCTTTGAAATATATTTAATTTTATATTAGAAGTGTCAATTTGGAAAAATTATGTGAAATTGATTGAAATTGAATTTTTAGGTCAAAACTCTTGCGGATCTAAATTGGATTGTGAAATTGAGTTATTTTATTCAATTGATTATATAATTTGCATTAGAATATATCTAATTAAAATTCCAAATTGTTAATTCATATGTTTTAGCAAGAATTAATAGATTTGTATTTCGGGCTCAAAAACCCTAGTTGTGCTAAATTGAGTGTCTCTTTTATTGGTTTTGATCAATTGATTATATAATATGTTATAAATTATATCTAATTATATTTATAAACATTAAATTCAAATAAATTAATAAAATTTAATCAAATTACATTTTTTAGCCTAAAATCTTAGATTTCAAATGAAATTATAAAATTGGTCATTTATATAGTTGTTTTTCTAAACTTGAATTTATAAAAATAGTTGAAATGAACCTAATTGCATTTTAACACCTCAAATTGGAATTAATTAATTTGAATTATATGAGTTTGTGTCTTGGGCTTTAAAAGCCCTAATTAAAAAAAACGGTTATCTTAAATTGGCTACTTGTAAGTTTAATACCCCAATTTGAGGGGAGTATTATAAGAATTGATATGGCTACTTATATCAATATGGTATAACATTTTTTTGGTGATTCCATCGTAAGAACTCTATAGTTAAGTATGTTGGCTGTGGAGTAATTTTTAGGATGGGTGACCCTCTTGAGAATTTTTGAAACTTTTCTAAAAATTTCTCAGGAAGTATGCTGAAATGGTTCAGGTTGATCTATGGGGCCAACCGATCAATCCGAAAAACTCCAAAGTAGCCCCCACATGGTCGTATCGACTCGAGGTTTTACCGTAAGATTATTTTGTTAAAATTGTTTATCTAGTTTTTTTTTTTAAAATTCGTTTGATTTTACTCTTAAGCTATCAATTTGAGATAATCAAAGCTAATTAGTTGGGTTGCAGTGTGAGCTTAAAAATTATAATTTTTAGAGATATTTTTATAAACATTATTTGTGTAACACCCCTATTTCTACTGCTAAAAATTGTTGTTTTGCGGAAGCGTTATTTATAAAAATCAATGGGTGTTACCACCACTCTCAGTATAAGTCTGGTTCCTCTACCTTTATTAAACTAAGTGTTAAGGATAAAACTTTTATCCACTTGAATTAAGAATAAAAATGGATAAAAAGAAGAGAAAGCTTTTATTACAATATTAAATTATTCTGATAACACAAGATTAAATAAAAGAGTTACAACTGACAAAGGATAGAAATACATAAGATAAGGGGACATGAGAGTCCAAAAGATATCCAATCAAAAGATGCCAGAATGGACACCAAATAGTCCTAACTCTCAACACCTACCAAAATCCATCAAGTTGTACCCTCAAGGTACTCCTGCAAGGTAAAAACTACCCATTGAATAGGTAGGGGACCATAAAACAGAACCCATCAATACAGCGGTATTGACTAAACCAATATATAATACTAAGTATGTAAATATCACATGGAGCACATAGAAGGTAACACAAAGTATCATGTCATAACATGTTAAATAGTACATACCATAGCAAAGTGCCACATTCATACCATAACTCATATAATACCATATGCCACATGTCTATCACATCAAACTTAACCATATTACAAATATTTCATTAATCCAATTATACCAAGGGTTTTCCATAAAAAGAAAAATACCAAACCAAGTTAAGGCCTTTCACGATAACCACATCTATTCCACTTGTAACATGATAAGGAAATCACTGAAACAATTACCAACCAATGCACCAAATCCAAATAGTGCACGAATGCAACTATAAAACAACATACCAAAACCAAGTAGTGTGCAGAGGCAACTACTAAATCGACAAATCACAACAATCCATTTAAATCCTTATATAATAAATATTTATATATTAGTTACTCGAGGGGATACAATAATAATCTGGAGTCATAACACTACATCGATCATACCGGCGCACAAGGCATCACAATACCCTCCAACCATCCAACCCATAGGCATAACAACACTCTGGTCATACTGATGCACAAGGCACACAATACCTTCATCACCTCGAAAACCTAATACTTAAGTATCGATACCCCCTATAGGGCCCGTAGGTCACCTATAGAGTAGACTAGGGCCTTAGTAGGGCACAACGGGCACACCAGAAGCCAAAAAAATCGAGGACTCCTACCTCATCTCTAGGGTAGCTACCCCTAGAGAGAAACCATAGGCAAATCTCGAGGTCTTCCACTTTAAATATTAATATCTTAATAAGGTAATCATAAAATATCATATAATGCACAATGATTCCAATTTTATTCTTAACCATTTTTTTTTATTTCCAATTATTCAATTCGATCATAAGGTTAACAATCCAAACAAAAATCAAAGTTAACTCTAAGGTCAAACTAGGAATCCATTAAGGTCATATTATTCCAATTATTCACACTTTAAGGCATAATAAGTCATAAACGACCAAAATGCCATTATCTATTATTTACTCAATAGTTTTCCACTTTAATACAAATTGTTATTATAATTAAGCGAAATTAATGGTATAGATAAATAAAATTAAAATAGGTACATTAATATAAGATAAAAATTCTATACATTTTTAGTGGTGACTAAAATACCATTTTGTCTCTAAAACATAATTAAGCTCATTTAGCACATAAAAATGTCATTATGCATAATTATTTTAACACAAGCAACCCTATTTCAATATGATATCATGCATATATTTAAAATTCATACATTTAACATACCCTTGTATAAAAATACGTGATCAAACACTTTGAGAAATTAATAATAATACATGGTGCATGCATACTTTTTTTTATGAGATTATAAGAAAGCATAAATTACACTCAAGCATAACATAATAAACTTTAAACATGCTATCATATGATTTTTATATATTTAGTAGCAGTATATGGGTTACCTCTTTCCAAGCACCAATAGAAAAATAACACAAAGAATTCCTAAAAGAATATCAACACCTTTGAAAGATGGAGACACAATAGGAGAAGATAAAAGATGGCAACTTCACAATTTAACCAAAAATATAACATTCTTTAATTATTTAAAAATAAATAAAGGCTAGATAGAAGGAAATGTAGAAGTGAACAAAAGAGAATAAAGATAAAGAGAGGAGGATGGATCTTGGTTATAAGCTCATCAAAGCTTGAGAATACTTAGTAGAAATAACCAAAATAAAGAGATAGGTGGGAGCAACCAAGAGGAGAAAATGAAACAAATGATGAATGAAAACAAAGAAATACAAATGGGATATAATTAAAGGATGGAGGAACCAAAAATCTGCAACTACAAAAGGGAGAGAGGTAGCTTGTTCAACACTTGAATGATAAAGGATAAGGTGGTTGAGTGTGTAAGGTGGTGGAGTGTATTTAGGTTTAATAAAGTTATGAAAACCAATCAATCAATAAAGGGATGGGGGAGGTGATGGTGTGCAGGTCCAAAGTCATCTTTAAGCATGGGTAATGTAAGTGAAGAAGGTTGAGTGCAAGAAAAGCCAAAGTGACACAACAAGCAAAGGTAGAAAGTGTATGAAAGTAACTTTAGCTCAAAATTTGGTTGAGTGAATAATAAAATGGTCAAATTGATACAAAATCTGATAATGGAAGTATAGGGAAGTAATTTCGTGTATGAACAATAATTTTTGAATTTATTTATTATTTTTAGTGGTGGAAAGATCAATAAAGAAGATAAAATTAATAAAAATAGAAAAAGTGCTCATGAAATTACTAAAATTTATTAAAACACTTAAAATAAAATTTTAAACTCACATGTAGAATTTTAAGAATTTCAAACAAGTTTTAATATATAAAATATTGACATAATGGTTAATTAATAAGCTTGCAAGGTAATTACTAGCATAAATACTAAAAATATTCCTAAAATCACAAAATTTTTTCATATCATCCTATTTAATCATTTAAAACCTAAATATAATTTTTCATAATTTTTAACACACATTTGATATGATATTTAGCTAGCATACCTTAATTATATATTTTTCATATAAAATTTAAAACTGATAACAAACAAAAATAAAATTAAACCAAAATTTCTAGATTTTCATTTAAAATAATTTAGGACCCAAATAAATTTTATAATAATATTTTACAAGTTTTAACTTAAAACTTCACATATATAAATAGTATTTTATATGCAAAGTATGCCTAGCCGCAAAATCAAAATTATTACCGACTCACCCAAAACTATCTCGAGGCTATAAAATGTTCTAAAATAATTTATATAATTAATTAAACATAATTAAAACTAGTTAAAATGGGGTATTAAAATTTTCTTATGCTTCTTGCACCTAATATATTTCTAGGTTTAATTTAAAATCTTTTGAATTGTATTTTTATGTTATTAGATTGGATTGGTTCCCTAAAAATAGTTGGTTTGTCTCTTTGGACATAAAACCCAATGTGTAAGCCATTTTTGATAAAATTAACTTATAATATATTATCCTTTCCCGACTTTCCAAATCAACTTGAAATACCACAAGTGATATGCATTCAACCTGATTGGGTTAATATTTAATCTTAAATTTTAATAGAGCTACACTTGAGAGTCTTAGATTTTCAATGCATTTTTTAAGAAAGATCGTTTGTGTCTCCTTTTGTTGATTAAATTATACTATTTAAATTATTGATTGATAAGGTAGTTTCTAACCTAGTTTTCCAATTTTTATTGGCGATCAATGAAAACTTTCTCATAGATTGTCGAGATCTCAATAGCTCTCTCTCTCTTTCTCACTTTTCTTAGCTAGCTAGATTCATATTTAGGTAAGTCATTACTTACTTTTACTTATGGGGGAATATGAAATGTATGTGTACTTGGAGTGGAAGGTGATGAGTATGCTTATTGATTATTTAGTTATGTCAAGCGTATACTTTGTTTTTGTGTGGTAGTGATATGTATGTATGAGTTTATAGATTCAATGAGAATGCATGTTAATATGCCTCTTGTATATTGCATGTGTTTGAGTATTTGAAGGGTTGAATATGATTATGTAGTTAACACGTACAGCTAATTATGAAATATTTGGTGATTTTAGAGTATGTTCTAATATGTCTAAATTGTAATCGATTTAGAAGACTATATTCGTGGTTGAGTATAGATTGAAATTGTATTATACTTCATGTTGTATTTTTATGCCATAGAATTATTCAGCTCTAACGCTACATGAAATTATTCGGCCTTAGTGGGACATGAATTAGATGGACTTTAATGCCACCTGGAATTGATCGTCTTTAATGTCACTTGGATTGGTTCAGCTTTAATGCTACTTGGACTAGATGAGCTTTAATGCCACTAGAAATTAATCGACTTTAATGCCACTTGGAATTGATATAATAATTGGAATTCATTGTGTTGATGGAAATGAGTTAAGTGATATTATATGGGCTTGACCTATGATTGGTTAAATCCTTAAATAAAACATTAATAACTTAAAGTAAAAGATCTTGATTCATGACTTGTACCACTTGGGGTAGCTATTCAAATTAGATTTGCTATTCAGTTGGTACCATTGTGGTGTTTTCCTCTTCTATGATCCCGGGCATCTTACGATGTCTGGAGAGACCATCTTCTACTCTATAGGTGTCTCAATATATTTTGGCCCCTATAGGGGGTATGCATAGTTAAGTAATTAGGTGTCTTATTTATTGGTAGTCTGGTTACATTTCTAGATGGGCCTGCTAGGACCAGTATCATTTGAGTACGAGATTAGTTGTTACGATCTCTTTGAATCTCCATCCTCAAGATAATATAATCAAATGGTTGTGATCATGATAATGAAATATAATAATGAGTTATTCTCATTCACTTATGGAATTTATATTTTATTTTTCTATGCATGTCTATGGGTTGTCTCCCTTACAATAGTGCTACCATATGATGCATATTCGTACCTAATTATCACATAATCTATTATTCAAATCACATGTGGGCCTTATGTGCATATTGCTATCTTCTAGGGTAGTGTGTGTTACTCAACATGTGATCATGATTTATTGTACTCTTTTACCCTATGTATTGTCATGTATTCATAAGCGTAAATCAATGACCACATGTTTTATTATATGTATCATGTGTATAATTGAGTATGAGTTATTATATGAGTGGAATGGTGTATGTATCACATGTATAATTGAGCACAAGTTATTGTATAAGTGGAATGGTGTATGTATCACATGCATAATTGAGCGTGAGTATTGTAAGCTAAAGATTACCATATCTTATGTGTATTATGTTTCCTTCCATGAGTTAGGTAGTCATGATTTACTTAGTACTAGACTTGTACTAATACTACCTTGGTTGAATGGGTCCTGCGATGATCCACTGATGGTGGAGAGTATACCTCTTGTGTAGGTTTGAGATTGATATCATTGTTGGGTTGAAGACTTGGTTTTAAGAGAGTAGACAATTCGGAGTTTTATCCCCAGGGATTTATCTTTATTTACTTGTATTTACTTTTAGAAAATTTTCAAGTGTTTTATTAATACTTTAAGGGTGTTGCAATTGAATTTTAATTTATAATTAATTTTTTAAGATTTTAAATCCAAGATTATTTCACAGGTTTTCCATTGATTTATTTAGTGATGATTTTCTTCAATGAAATTGTTCACTTGCTATCTTCCCATGAATATCTCCTTGTGGAAGTTTATCCTCGTGGCATAACTGTTGTTTGAATTTTTGTTGGATAGATTTTAGCTTACATCTAGCATGAGATAGATGGTGGACATTTATCTTGTGGTAGGTATGGCAATAACATTCCCTATTTTTTATTTTAGCTTCCACATTAATTATTCCCTTAAACAAAAATTTTCAAGAGTAAAATTTGGGGATGTTACAATTAACCTTAATGATTTTATTAATGTAATTTGATAAATTTATTTATTATTATTATTTTGATTTATTTTTGATTTTATTGGCAGATTCAAATTTATATTAGAATTTAATTAATTATTGTCTTGGCAAATCGTTTACGGTCATAATTCGATTATATTCATATAATTTCAATTTTCATATAAAAATATATATTTCCATTATTTCTCATGTTTTCATTTTTTATTTTTATTTTTATCATAACTTTATCCCATGCTTATGACTTTATTTTAGAGTTTTATTTCTTTAGTTTAAATTATACAATTCCTTTTAAAATAGTAAAATCATTTTAATGATTTTTATCTATAGCAAATATTTTTGTTTTTGAATTATCTATTTTTGTAGGGTTGTTAAGATCTTCAAAGTTTCAAATTAAAAATATTTTCTTAATTTACTTTTGATTTTATTTTTAAAATTAATTTTCTTCTACTTTTTCCCTTTTGGTTACGAATTACTTTTTTCATAAATTATTCAAATTAATCACAGTTTCTTAGAATTTCATTTAAATTTTTTTGGATATTTTAAATATTTTTATAGGTTGTATTAATTATTTTCATAAATAATATGAATTTTCGCACTCGTTAATATTTTTTTGCGAAAATTTTTAAAACCCTTTAAATAACTTTTGTATTGAGTTTATAGCTTCAAATCTTTACGAAATAAGTTTTGTTAAATGAGTTTCAAATGAGTTTCAAATCTTTATGCAATAAGTTTTGTTAAATGAGATTCAAATAAATTAATATAAGTTAATGAAATTACATTTTTGGGCTTAAAATCCTAGATTTTAAATGAAATTATGAAATTAGCCAATTGTATAGTTGTTTCTTCTAACATTGAATTTATTAAAATATTTGAAATGACCTTAGTTGCATTCTAACACCTTCAATTTAGAATAATTGATTTGGATTGTTCGAATCTATATATTGGGCTTTGAAATGCTAATTTTTGAAAAAGATTATCTTAAACTAATTATTCATAAGATTGTTTTGGTTGAAATTGATTATTTATATCTATCTAAAATTGATGTAATTGTATTTTTAAACTATGAACTTGAGGTAATCAAAGTAAATTGGTTGATTCAAAGTTCGAGCCTAAAAACCCTAATTTTTGGAGATAGTTTTAGGAAAACAATGTACTTTTGCTTCTTTAACCTAGTAGATTACTAGCTTTGATTTAAAATCATTTGAATTGTGTTTTTATCTTATCATTGTAGATTATTTTTTTTGAAATTGGTTGATATCTATTTTTTATTGTCAAACCAAATTACTAAGTCACTCTAATAAAATTAACTTATCCTATATTGTCTTTTCTCTGATTTTTCAAATCAATTTTAAATACCATAAATGATATGTGTTGAACTCAATTTGGTTAATACTTAATTTTTAATCTTAATGGAGTTATGTTCTATACTGTTACGATTTGGATGCATTTTTTTATGAAAGATTGTCTATACTTTTCTTTTTTGATTAAATTATATTACTTGAATTATTGATCAATAATTTAGTTTCTGACATAGTCTTATGATTTTTTTGACAATCTAGGAAAACATAATGGTGGATCCTTGAGCTAGTGATCTCCCCCCTATTTCTTATTTTGCTTAGCTAGCTTTGGATTTAGGTAATTCATTACTTACCTTTACTTATGGTAGAATCATGGGATGTATGTTTTCTTAAAGTGGAAGGTGATGAGTATGCTTTATGTTATTTAAGTATGCCAAGCTTATACTATGTTTTATGTGGTAATTCTATGTATCTATAAGCTTATATCTTTTAATGTGAACACATGTTAGCATGCCTCCTGATTATTGTACGTGTTCGAGTATGTGAAGGGTTGAGTATGATTATATAGTTAAGATGTTCGGCTAGTTGTGAAATATCTAGTGATTTTAGAGCATGTTGTAATGTGTCTCGATTATAATTAGTTTGAAAAATCATATCGTTGGTAAAGTATGGAATAAAATTGTATGATGCCTTATGTTGGACTTTTATAACATTTTAATTGACTTTAAAACCACTTAAATTATTCGGCTCTAAAGCCACTTAAAATCGATCGGCTTAAATGCCACTTAAAATGGATTTAATAATGGATTTGTATTTTGTTGATGGAGCTAATTTAAGTGATCTTACATGGGCTTGATTTGTTCTTGGTTAATTACTTAAATAAAATATTAATAATTGAAAGTGAAAGATCTTAAGTCGGGACTTGTACCACTCGTAGTAGCTACTTGAGTTAGGTTTGGTATTCACTTCATACCATTCTGGTATTTTTATCTTCTATGATCTTGAGTGCCTTGCAAAGTCCAAATAGACCCTCTTCTAATTTATAAGTTTCTCGAGATTTTAGTCTTATAGGGGATATATATACTTAAGTTATAAGATGTTTTATTTATAAGTGGTTTGGTTAGGTTTCTGAGTAGGCTAGTTAGGGCTAGTACTGTTCGAGTACTAGATTAGTTGTTACAATTTATTTGAGTCAGCGTCCTCAAATTAATATAATGAAATGGTTGTGAACATGGTAATGTAATATAATAATCAATTATTCGCGCTCATTCATAGACTTTATATTTCACTTCTCTAAGTATGTCACTCAGTTATCTTCTTTACAATCGTGCTACCATATGACGTCTATTGTTACCTTGTTATCGCATAATATATTATATTAATTGCATGTGAGCCTTATGTGTGGAATTTTATTTTTTATGATAGTTTTGTTATTCAGCATGAGTTCATGTTTATTTATACACTTGTTCTTGATGTTGTTATGTATAATCATGTGTTTATAAGTATGATTCTATAATTGCATGTTCTATCATATTTTATCGCATGTACTAATGTATACCTTTAATAATTATGACTATGATATTCTTTGTTAGCATGCCCTACTCAAGTTATCACATATGTATTTTACTATATTCATTAATACCTATTGGAAGAATAATTAATGTTTTGCTATATACTTTATGAAATTATATGAGTTGTATGAGTGAAATGGTGTGTGTATCACATGTATACTTGAGCATGCGCATCATAAGTTAAATATTACCATATCCTTATGTGTATCATGTTCCCCTTTGAGTTAGGAAATTTTAATTTACTCAGTACTAGACACATACTGATACTACTTTGGTTGAATGTGTCATACAATGATCGATTGATTGTGGGAAGCAGACCTCTTGTGCAGATTTAAGATCGATTGTTAATATTAGATTGAAGACTTGGGCTTTGAGAGAGTACGCAAATTGGAGTTTTATCCCTCAAGTATTTTTCTCCATTTATATGTTCCTATTTTTGAAAATTTTCAAGTATTATATTAAAAGTTTTGATGATGTGTAATTGAATATTAGTTTCTCATTAACTTGTTAAGTTTTCAAAATCTAGGGTTATTTCATAGGATTTGATGTGTGGGGGAGGATGGGATTCTTAAATTGATGAGAATATGGTTTAGTTAGGTTAATAATAATTAGAATAAGGCTGAAAAATGATGATTAAATGGTAAGAACATTCTAATAGGGTGAGTTAGAGTTGAATATGTTTCGAACCAAAACAATTATGATTCGGTGATGGTGGATGAGGGATGATGATGGTTCGAATGTGTTGTGGTAATTAAGATGTGTATTTGACAATGGTGTGTTGATGATGATGAGCTTTTAATGTTAGGGTTTATATGAAGGATGATGTCGTGGCTTAGGGTTAGGGTTAGGGTTTAATTTGAATCGAAGTATTAAGGTGACGTTTGGTTCGGATGAAGGGTTTTAGGGTTTCAAATGGTGGTTTAGGGTTTCTAATGTGTAAACTAAATTAGAGATTCACTTAGCTTCAAACTAGAGTGAGGTTTGGACGATAATTATGGCTGGAAAAATATGGATTATGGAGAGTAGAAAAGGATATAAATTAATCTCTAATTCACACAGACAAAGAGATTAAAACTTTCAAGCTACATCGTTCACACATATTCGATTTACTTGAATTGAACTCTCAGAAAATTCAACTTGTATTCAAATTCAATCTTAATCTTCAAATTCAATGTCCATAATCATGCCTTATATGGATTCTTGTAGCCATTCTACCACTTAGCTAAAAGGTATAATTCAAAAGATTCCAAGCTAAAATATATTATACTACTTTTATGCTAACTTTATGCTTTACCAATTATCCAACTCTGCTACTTAATTAATTAATTAACTAACTTAATAATAATGCTTGACCAATTCTGAAAATAAACTCCCTATGCACGTGGTCATCATTCTATACATGCCATACACATGTACATAGATACTTAGTTGCTTGTTTGGTACGTTTCTAGCAACGTAACCATCCGTTGGTCTTCAAATTTGTAGGAGATACTTTTTAAATGAAAAATAATTGGTTCCATAATTATGAAAGCCATTTCTTGACTGTTTACTCCTGCATCAAGATTTTTGTTGATTTTTATCAGTAATAATTTTATTTAGTGAAACTATTCACTTCCCATATACTATTAGATATCTCCTTGTGCGAGTTTATTATCATGGTATATATGATGTTTAAAATTTATTTGTACAAGTTTTAGCCTTACATCTAGCATGATGTAGATAATGTGAATCTATATTGTGTTAGGTGAGGCAGTAACATTCCCCACTTTTTACTTTTGCTTTTGCATATTTTCTTTTAACAATATTTTTTAGGAGTGAAAAATAAGGGTGTTATAATATATGATTATTTTTTTATAAATAAAACCATTGTCTAAACCTTAGTGAGATTTTTTTTTTCCAAATTGTTTAGAGTATAGACGATGCTTTTAGTTAAGAACCACCATCAATACATGTCTCTACTATCCCCCCCTTTATTCACTTTAACCTATATCAAATTTTATTTCACATATTAACTAGACATGTAAAAGGGAAAAAAGTTCAACTAGCATGAATAACTTCCACCACCACTACTGTAATACCTTGAGTCAATACGATCACATAGGGGTTCCATGGAGAGCTTTTAAATTGATCGATCAGCCCCATAGATTAATACGAGTCCTATCAATATGCTTTTTCCTCACTTACACACTTCTTGAGTCTTTTTTTAAAAGAAATTTGAAATTTCTTAAGAGGGTCACTCATCCTAAAAAATTCTCCACGAAAAGCACGCTTAACCATTGAGCTCTTATAATGGAAACACCAAAAGGATGGTATACCTTGCTAATATAAGTAGCTATATCAATCCTTATAATACCCCTATTAATTTGAGTGTATTATAGTTTCCATTATAGACTGTCTTCTTATGCCATTGACGTTATATGTTTTTTTTTCTTGCTATTGTTGCACTAAATTACTTGATTCTTCCTTGCTTAAGTAACTCAATTTCTTGTAAATATGCGTGCTCATTTTTTTCTCCTTAATATGTTTTGTGCTATTGAAGTATTTTAGTGTGTTTCTTATTGTAATTATTCGTATAATTTTTTAGTGTTTTTGTTTTTCATGTTCTATAGTATGTACTTGCACATTCTCAATATTTTACTTCCTTTCTACTATTTTATTAGTCTGAAGCACAAGCTAGTCAAAAGGAACTAATAAGTACCTTAGTGTTTGTTGGAATATTTTTCCATATTAATCTTTGGTGAACTTTGAAATGTGGAACTTAGAAGTATGACATATATTTGTGATCAATTTTTTTATTTACACATATGCCTATTTGTTTCTTTGATGGTTTCATGCAAGTATGGTATCTAATGGTAATGAAGATGTGGGGGATAGGAATAAGAGTTCATATAAAGTAAAATAATTAAGTTAAACCATAAGAATATCGTATTGAAGGTTGATGAGTTTACCTTGAATTGGTGCCAGCTAAAGAGAATGGGATCGAGATTATTAGCTGTCAACATGATAGAACTAGTGTGATGGTTCTAATTACAATTTGCGACTAGAGAAAGGTCTCTGCCAATAAGAAGGAGAATATATGGGTCAATATACTATTGTGATAAATATTTATATGCAATCAGATCATATATAGCCCATTTAAATCATATACTAATAATATTTATTACTATATAGAGTGACTTTGATGTGCTAAAATTTTATAAAAATATTATACATCAAAAGTGCGATAAGTTTTAGATATAATTTAAATCCAATTTACAAACACTTTATTTGAATGTTGAAGATAGAACTTTCCAATTACAATGCCCATTAGACTACCAATCCATGATCATATCTAAGACTTGGGTCAAGTTTTTAGATTTAACGCCGTTATTTTTAGCACTTAAAAAATTCATTAAAAAGAGTTGATTGGAGAAGTTAAATCATTTTAAATGTTGGGTGTTATCACCACACTTATTATAATTCTAATTCCTCTACCTTTATTACACTAAGTATTAAGGTTAAAATATTTATCCACTTTAATTAAGAGAAACAATTGATAGGAAGTATATAAAGATTTCATTATAATATTAAATTATTCTAATACAAAAGATTAGACAAAAGAATTACAATTAACAAGAGAAAGAAATACAAAAGGGGAAATAAGAGTCCAAGTGATATCCATATCAAAAGATGTTAGAATGAACACTAGACAGTCCAAACTCTCAACACCTACCAAAATCCATCTAGTTATACCCTCAAAGTATTGCTGTAAGGAAAATACTGTCCATTGAATATGCATGGAACCATAAAATGGAACTCATCAATACAATGGTATTGAGTAAACCTCTACACAATACTAAACATGTAATTATCACATGGAATGCATAGAAGGTAACGTAAAGTATCATTGCATAACACATCAAATAGTACATACTATAGGTAAATTCCATATTCATACCATAACTCATATCATACCGTATGCCACATTCTCATCATATTAAACTTAACTATACTATGATTCATTAATCCAATTATACCAATGATATCCTATGAGTGTGAAAACATTAAATCATAATTAAGACCTTTTACAATAACAACCTCCATATCACCTATAACATGACAAGGAAGGCAAGGATGCAATTAGCTACTAATATACTAAATCTAAATAGAGCATGGATGCAATTATTAAACTGACATACCAAAATCAAGTAGTGCACGGAGGCATATACCAAACCAACAAACCACAACATTCCATTTAAATTCTTACAAAATTATTATTTCCATTTTTAATTGTTTAAGGGGATATAATAATAAACCGAAGACATATAAAGTACACTTATTATACCAGAGCACAAAGGTAATACAATGTCTTCCCAAATTGTAACCAAGAGACATACAAGTACTTTTGTCATATTAATGTAACAAGGTAATACAATATACTCCCATCTTAGGACACCTAATCCTTAATTATTGATTTTCTCTATAGGGCCCAAAAGTCTCCTATAACGTAGAATAGGGCCTTAGCCAAAATGCTAATACATCTAACAATACCACCAAACCCAATAGAGGGTTGCTACCTCATCTTTAGGGAAGCTAACCCTAAAGAGCACTTATTTTCAAATCTTGAGGTCTTCCACTTTAAATATTAATATCTTAATAAGGTAATCATAAAATAAGGCATAATGCACAATAATTCCCATTCAAAACTTAACTATTTTTTTCCTTTATTTTCAATTATTCAAGTCAACCATAACGTCAATGATCCAAGCTAAAGTAAAAGTCAAAATTAAGGTTAACCTAGGAATCTATTAAGACAATCCTAGTCTAATTATTCAAATTTTTAGTCATAATTAGCCATAAATGACCAAAATGTCCTTATACGTTATTTACTCAATTATTTCCTAATTTAATACTAATTGGTATTAGAATTTAGAAAAATTCATCGTATGAATATATAATATTAACATAGGTAAATTGATATAAAATTACAAATCTTGACAATTTTAGAAGTAAAAATTTTATTGTTTTGCCAAAAAAATATAATTAAGCCCATTTAGCACATAAAACCTTAATCACATATAATTATTTTACGACAACAGCCCTATTCTATTATGATATCATACATATATTGAAATAAATAGATTTAATATGCTCTTACATAAAAAATACATGGACACATGCTTAGAGAAACAATACATGGTGCATGCATATTTTTCATGAGATTAAAAACAAGAATAAGCTACACTTAGCTTAAAAATGGAAATCTCAAACATGCTATCACATGATTTTTGAATATTTAGTAGGAGCATATAGATTACTTCTTTCCAATCACAAATAGAAAAATAAAAATAAAGAAATGCCAAAAGACCTTAACTCCTTCAAAAAATAGACACAAGAGGAGGAGACAAAAGATGAATACTTCACAATTTAACTAAAAATCCAACCTTCTTTAATTATCTAAAGATAAATAAAGTCTAGATAAGAGAAATTGTAGAAGTGAAAACAAGAGAATAAGAATAAATAAAGGAGGATGTTTCTCGATTATAGGCTCAACAAAACTTAAGAACGCTTAGCATAAATAATCAAAATGAAGAGAGAGGTGGAACCAACCAAGAGGAAAAAATGAGAGAAAGGATAAATGAAATCAAAGAAAGATAAATATGGTATAAATAGGGGATGGACGAACACAAAATATACAGACAAAAGAGGGAGAGAGGTAGCTTGTTTAATACTTGAATGACAAAGTACAAAGTATTTTAGTGTATAAAGGGTGGAGTATATTTAGGTTAAATGAAGTTATAAAAAAGAATAAATAAACCACAAGATGGGGGAGGTGATGATTTGAAGGTCCAAGGTCAGATTTAAGCATGGGGAAAGCGAGTGAAGAATGTTGGATGTAAAAAAAGCCAAAATGACACAACTAGTATAGGTAGAAAGTGCAATAAAGAAACTTTGGCTCAAATTTTGGTTGAATGAATAAGATATTGGTTAACTTGATACAAAATATGGTCATGGAAGTATAGAGAAGGAATTTTGTAGGTAATCAATAATTTTAGGATTTATAGATTATTTTTAGTATTGGAAAGCTTAATAAAGAGAATAGAATTACAAATACGTATGGAAACCCCTTAAAATAATATTTTAAATGCGTAGGTAAAATTTTTTGAGTTTACAACAAGATTTGATATATAAAATATTGACCTAACAGTGAACTAACAAGCTTATGAAGTAATTACACAAATAAATATAAAAAATTCCTAAAATCCAAAAATAAATCCTCCTACTTACTCATTTAAAACCTAAATATAATTTTAAAAACAAATTTGATATTATTTTTAGCTAATATACCTTAATGATATATTTTATGTATAAAAATCAAAAGGGATAGCAAATACAAATAAAATAAAACTAAAATTTCTAGATTTATATTTCAACCCATTTAGGACCAAAATAAGATTTTATAAGAAAATTTTTCAATATTTAACTTAAAATTTAACAGATATAAGTAGTAATTTATAAGGAAAATACATCTATTCGCAAAAGTCTCAATTACGACAGATTCATCCAAAATAATCTTGAATCCATAATATATGCTAGAATTATTTATGTAATTAATTACATACTATTAAATTAATTATGGCTAGATAGGAATGGGGTATTACAATAAAGTATAAGAAAGTAGAAGAAGCTTTGGTATATATATGATATCCACAAGCTTACTCCATAAAATTTTTTATTAGTGGAAGTGATTACATAAATTATTGGTTGTTACTATTGTATCCAACATGGATAGATGTATGAATAATATCTAAACCATGTTGGATGTGAGGAAAAATAACTCAAACACAAGAAATAAGTATGGTGAGCACTTAATCTAAGGTTGTGGTCAAGGCAATTAATGAGAAACCATTAAGAGTGGAAGAGCAAAATGAAATACAATAAGAAAAAAATGTTTACAGCACTTGATGTTTCAAAAAATAAACAACGAGAACAACCCAAAAAATAAAAGCTAAAGATCCAGATAACCTTAAACACTCTAAAACCAACCCAAAGCTATTTCCACTAGGACCCTCAAATATACTCTTACAAGGTTAGGATTATAAATTAAGTAGTTAGGGTACCATGATATGGGGCTGAACAATACAAAAATATTAAGTAAACTCCTAAACAACACTAAACATGCAAATGTAACATGGAGTACATAGGAGATAACATAAAAAATCATGGTGTAAACATATCAAAGAGTAAATGTGATAGCCACATACCATATGCCATAATTCATATTATAATAGGCCACATACTCATCACATCATATCTAACAATATTATATCCATTTCATTAAACCAACACATATGGTATCTTTATGGGAATCCCCAAAGCCATATATAACCATATCAAAAAATAACCACTTTAATACTCATAAACATAAAGAGTAATGCACTAAAGAAATTATCAACTAATATATCAAAACAATTCCATTAAAAGAAAGGGTAATACAATGAGGTAAATACCAAATGAACATACCAAATCCAATTCCAATAAAACAAAGTTAGTGTATAAAGATAACTATTAAACTAACATACAAAATTCAATCCAATAAATCAGAGGTAGTGTATAAAGATAAATAGCAAACCAACATACTAAATAAAATCCAATAAACCAAAGTTATTGCATGAAGGTAACTATGAAACCAAAAAACCATATATAATCCAATGAAACTACCACACAAGAGTTACTTCCATTTTAACTTACTCTAGGGGATGCAAGAATAACTCAAAAAGGTATAAAATACACCGGTCATAAAAACATACTAAGGTGGCACACCACCCTCTAACCTTTCAACCTAGACACATATAAAGAACATCGATCATGCTAGCACACTAAAGTAACATAATACTCTCATATCCTCAGACACATGATCCTTAAGTATGCATACTCTAAAAATTTTCAAGAATGAATTAAAGTAGATTAAGGATGATGTGGATCTACTAAGGTGATGATGAATTTTGAAGGTTTGGATGTTGGTTTTCATTTGGTGGTATGGATAATAATTGTAAGAAGTTATGAATCTTCAAGTAAGATTCAATTAAAACTCAACAAGAAGGGTAGATTTTGAATGTTTCTCCAACAAATCATTCAAAGGTCTTCAAATTAAGAATTACTCCAAGAAATTTACTAACAAGAACATTAATCTCACATAAGATAACTGTTAGCCAAATAGCTTGAATTTTTATTACTCAAATCATAGTCTATCATGTATAAGGCCGGTTATGAGCTATATATAAGACTCATAATTAGGTTGTTAGAACTAATCATTAGATAACTAACACTCACTAGCTACCACCCCAATTAATATTAATGTTTTACTAACAAACATAAATTTAGGTAATAATTAGTTCTAATTACCCTAAGTTAGTTGTAACTAATTCCTACCACGCACACTATTAGTATTTAGTTAACTATGATTAGTTCTAAAACCTTAACAACCTAAATGTAACATATGCCATTATTTAAATAACATTAACTAAAACCTTAGGAACATTAAATGGGATAACATACATACATGAACTAACAAGCTATGAAACCATACTTCACATATGATAATAACTTAGGGTTTGCAACAATTTCTACAATAATGAAGTCTTTCATAAGCTTGTTTCCTTGTTCTCCATGTATGTCATAGCTTGAATGTTTAAATTTATTGTACACAAAAATGCCTTTTTCTTACAAAATATGTAACATACTTTCAAGAACATTGTGAAGTATCTTCATTAGAAACATTATCAAAAATATATAAGATGATTGAATCCATTATTAGAAATTTCAATTCCTCATTATCAAGAGGATCATGAGATGATTCTGCATGAAGAGCCTTAGTAAAAATGTTGAGGCATCTAATGAAATCATCAAACCAAAATTGGAGGTTGTCAACTTGTCTCTAATGCACCTAACTTTAAGAATTTCAAGATCTTCCACTTTAACTATTAGTATCTTATTAAAGTGATCACTAACCACTTTTAGGGCGCATAAATTCACAATTTCCACATTTAACCATTTTATTTAATTCTAAGTATTCAAGTAAACCCTAAAGTCGGCGGTTAGAGATAAGTAAAAGGTAAACACTGTGGTCAACTAAAATCTGCTAAAGTCATCCTATATCTAATTATTTAACCCTTAGTTATATTTATTCATAAATGACCAAAATTTCCTTAAACTCTATTATCTCAGTTTTAATTATTTTAAAACTAAAGTTATTTATAACTCCACAATTCTCATAAAAAGGATAAAAGACATTAATAATAACATATTAACATAAAATATAAATTATAAAATTTCTAGAAATAGGTAATATACTATTTTACCTTTACACATGAATTAAGCACATAAAATCCTAAACATGCATATCTAACATACCTTAAATTTCATGTTTTTCATAATTAGAGTTATATAACACATACTAAGCTTACATTATGGAAAATATAAGAATGGAACAAGCAAAAAAGATTCATTTTCTCATAAGGGACATAATTCTTAAGTTATGCAAGAATAAACTAAACATGCTCAAAACCTATCATGGTATATATCAAAATTTAAGAAAAATCATATGTAGAATTCAATGGCAAACTCATAAATACAAAAATATGGCTCGAGAAGGACAAAAAGCCCTTGGTTGGACTATAAAACCACACATACATAAATATTTCATCATATTCAACCCTATTTTACCATGCTATTAAACAAATAAATTATATGCGATGATATTTTCTTTTAAATTAAATTATTTAAATTTACCACCAAATTTTCCAACATTATATATAACTTTTTTAAAACAATGATAAGAACAAAAAAATTATTGTTTAGGCATATAAGTAGTCAAAATAAAGTGATAGAATAATAACTATTTAGGAATCTATGTCCTCAAAACAAAGAAATAAAAACTCTAATTTAAGTTGTCATCATTAGGTTGGTGTTGTGAGTGATTTGATGGAGACATTTGTCTCATTATCATCTCATTTTTTTTTGTCACCTTTGGAGCATTTATTTTTGTGTTTGAAGTATATTTTATTATGAGTGAAACATCTCAGAAACCTTATCTATGCCAGGAATAGGTGCATAAGGTTAAGACAACGACGATGTACCAACTACATGTGACGATGGAGCATAACTGCCAATAGTAGTAGAAGAAGAAGAGCCCCATAATTTGCATTTTATGTTCTCTTGTGTGCCCATCAATGAGCTAAAACGTTATTGACTATTTGATATTCATCGATTGCCTCTTGCCCCATGGAACCCTAGGTTTCCCTAGCCTCTTCTAGCTCCAGTTGTATCTTTTCTTGAACCTTAGTTTATGGCCTCACCTTTTTTTCTTAGAGAAAATTATCCAGTATTGATTAAAAAAATAATTTATGAATTATTTTAGAAAATAATTCTTATTTTTTTCTATATTACTTACAAAATGCTCTCGCAGCATCAAAGATACAATACCTATCTCTCGTGTATATATCCTTATACGTATCTATCGTCGATGATAACCACTATGCCTATTTATTGACCTTTCATATTGTTAAAAATAATAAATTAATAATATTATAATAATATTAACATTATATTATAATTTAGAAAAATCTTAATATACTCTTTATATATTTTTAAATAATAGGAGCCCAAATAAACTTGGAATTGTAGAGGCTAAAATCTATAAGGTTTGATTTGTTCACTATATTTTGAGAAAGAGTCTTTTGCACAATTAAAATAAAGATTATAAATGAATTTGAATAAATATCATCTATTTTAAATTTTGTAATTTAGTATTTTACCTCCTTAGCTAGAGACTCCCAAAAGTCTATGCATTTTTCCCAAGTTGCCTGACAATGTGGGTCACCTTCTTATTTTTCTCCTTCCATGCTTTCTTTGTGTAATATTTTCTATTCTTATACTCATCTTGACACACTAAATACTAGTTAATATATGATCCCATAGTTAGGTTACCTCTATTAATAGATATCAAAGTGCATATACACGATGGTCATTGAAAATATAAATAAATGTTAAATTAAAATTATTGATATATCTTAATTTATAATATATAATTACCTCAAGTCTAGAAAAAATAGTAAGCTTGTGTTGCTTAGGTAATTGTGCCCACAAATTGTACATAGGTTGAACAAACTCCCTAATTGCATTGTAACATTACAAACTTCAGTTCCATTGATCCCACTAGATTATATGCATTATCGATCTTGGAAAAATCAATGTAGATCGGCTTCTTCCTTCTAGATAACCACATTTTGTCGACAACTCATTATCTTTTCCCCTACCATACCCTTTTATTTTTCTCGCAAATGGTGCTACGACAATAAATATCATATGGAATAATAAATAATGTAAAATATATATGTATTATTTATAAGGTTAACAATAAAATTATTTTTACTTGACTCACAAGCTGAAAGTAAACTAAGAGGTATTTCAAGGGGATATGATCCTCCATTCCTACCATAATATCTAGCCCTGATGTCAGCTGTATATATATCGCTTTTATGGAATACAATGACATGAATAATTAACACAAAAATTTCAACTATTTGTTAAAATATTTAAAATAAGTTCTTTATGTACATTATACAAAGGATTTCAAAGGTATCATATCGATTCTTTAACAACATATAACTTTTTATCTATTGGAATCTTATATATATGGACAGTAACTTAATAATGGATTCAATGGTATTCTATATCAAATATTTAATAAACTATTTAAAATAACATCATACAAGGACTTCTAAAGGTGTAAATATTATATAGCTTAACAAGACAAAACATAGACCAACATACTAGCTATTTCAAGGACCCTAATATATAAAAGTAGAATGATACATATTGAAATAGAGCTACTACAACCCAAAATGACTAATTAAAATCAACTCCTAGTTCCAACTCAGATGTGATAGATCATTCATTTCATACTTTCGGTAGAAACACCTACTCTCTCACATATTTAGTAGATTAACTCATAATATTGATCTAAGTAATCAGGGTATATACTCGGTGGTAACTTATGCCAAGACCTCCACTTGACATCAATCATTTTCAACTCCCTTACACTCTAATTATATTCTCTCATACAATATCCACCCTCTATAAACCTAGGGTGTGGAAAATAATTATTAAAAAAAATCATCTATATATCTAGTCTTTACCCATAATTATGTTTAAATATGTGGTAAGGTATACAAAATATAATAAAACCTATAATTTTTTGGTCTCGAATACAAATTCCTCTCTAACATGTAACCTATCTCATCATGTATCCATGTGGTACCTAATATTTGTGTCAAGAGACATAAAACAAAATAGGGCAGAAAGTATGTGTTAGGTAAAGAGAGGCATCATATCACCCACAAAATAGGAAAAGATCAAATGAATTAGAGTTCTTATTAAAAATAAAGATAATATTAGATTATAGTTTAGGGTTTAGGGTTTATGGATAGGTTTTTTTGGTTTATTAGAGTTTATCTATGGTTAGGTTTATTAGGGTTAGGGTTCCTTGTTTATGGTTTAGGATAAAGGTGTAGGGTTAGGGTTTAGGGTCTATTATACTAAATATGATAAATAATATATTATCTTATAACATATATATATATATATATATATATATATATATATATATATATATATATATGTATGTATGTATGTATGTATGTATGTATGTATGTATGTATGTATATTCTTGTTAACTAAAATTTTAATGATATCATATTATTTTGCTTAATATATATATATTATATATATATATATATATATATATTGATATCTACTTAATTTTAATATACGATAATATTAATATAAGGGATTTTTATTACAACTAAATATACTAATGTAATAAATTTTAGAGTTTATTATGGTTAGTGGTTAGGGCTATGGTTTATTTGGTTTATGATTAGTTTTATGGTTTAGGGTTAGTTTATTATGTTTTATTATTGTTTAGGGTTAGGGTTTAGGGTCTATTAAATATGATATTTAGTATATTATATTATAAAAAACTATTATATATATATATATATTTCTTAACTAAAATTTTAATGATATCTTATTATTTTACTTAATATATATATATATATATATATATATATATATATATATATATATATATATATATATTATCTTATTACTTATTAATATCTACTTGACTTGATTTTTATATATTATATCATTACTATAAGGGGTTAGTGTAACAACTTAACATACTAATGTATTAGAAATTAGAGTTTATTATGGTTAATTTTTAGGGTTAGTGTTATGGTTTATTATTGTTTAGGGTAAGGGTGTAATACTTTCAAATTATTGGTGGATAGTGGATGTTTAAAAGGATTGATAAAACTTACCCTTAACGAACTTCATAGTTAAACATTCTTGACTTAGAGCAATTTAAGGGTAGGTTACCTCCTAGGATGTTTTTCGGAATACATGTGAGTTGATAAAAAAAATGCTCAAAAGACCCTTGTTGATTTGAGATCTAGTAACCACTTGGAACAGTGTACTAGGGTGTTACGAAGGTTGTTGGGTTAGGGTTAGGGTGAATGGTCTATTATACTAAATATAATAATTAGTATATTATCTTATAATAAACTTTTAAGACCCCCCATTTTAGCACTTGAAAATTTCATTCAAAAGATTTAATTGTAGAAACTAAACTATTAAAAATGTAGGTTGTTACTATGACACTTAGTATAAGTATGGTTCATCTACCTATCTTACACTAAGTATTAAGGCTAAAACATTAATCAACTTAAACTAAGAACGATAATTAAGAAGAAACTGATAAATATTTGGAGGTAGTCAAAGTTTTGACCGTTTTATTAATCCAATTATACCTAGGGTGTCTAATGTAGGGAAAAAGACCAAGCCATAATTCTAGCATTTTTTTAATAACTACCTCTATACCAGTTAAAATATGATAAGAAAAACACTAAGACAATTACCAACCAATATACCCAATCTAAATAGTTCATGGATGCAACCATAAAACCAATACACCAAAACCAAGTAGTGCGTGGAGGCAACTAATGAACTAAAAAACTACAACAATCCATTTATATCTTTATACAATAATAATCCAAAGACATATAAAGTACACCATCCATACTAGCATAATAAGGTAACACGATATCCTCCCAACTTGCAACCCATAGGCGTATAATACTTTAGTCATATTTGTGCAACAAGGCTACACGTTATCCTCTCATCCTAGAATACCTAATCTTTAAGTATCGATACTCCCAATAGCACCATAGATCACCAAGAGATTAGATTAGGGACATAGATGAAATGTCAAGGTATCTAACAAAACCACCAACCTAAATTAAGGGATTCTACCTTGTATTTATCATAGTTAACCCTAAAAAGAACCATTCCCAAAGGCCGAGATCATCCACTTTAAATATTAATATTTTAATAAAGTGATCATAAAATATCACATAATAATATTACGGTTCCAATTTTATATTTAACCAATTTTCCTTCATTTTCAATCATTTAAGTTGAACATAAGGTCAATGATCTAAGCTAAAGTCAAAGTCAATACTAAGGTTAACCTAAAAATTCATTAAGGCCATCTTAGTCCAATTATTCACACTTTTAGGCAAAATAAGTCATAAATGATCGGAATACCTTTATATGGTATTTATTCAATACTTTCCCACATTAAAACCAATTTTTATTAGAATTAAGAGAAATTCATGGTATGATTTTTTTTGATAAGTATAATTTTATTACTAATCAAAAAGGATATTACAACTTTGCATTATAATAAATGACATCCAGCACGCCTAGACACTAACCATACTTAGCAGATGTACATGATTGCTAAATATTCTTGATACGTGCATAAGAATACTTCTCAAAAGAACACCTAGTTGTCTTGTCTTATTCTGAAATATTCTAAGGTTCCTTTCATGCCAAATAGTAGCTATATAAGAAACAAAAAGAGTTCCTAAAATATACTTCTTCTGTTGTGCCTGTCTTGTTCTTGTAATCAGAGTCTTAACCTCTTGATCCTAGCCTAGGATAGGATCACTTCTTCCAGCCAATCTTCTAATTGTCTGCCAAATGATAGTAGCAGTACGATAGAACAAAAATAGATGATCCCTAGTCTCATCATGTTGTTGACAGAAAATACATTTTGGATCCACAACCATGCCAATCTCCCTCAGTCTTGTTTTTGTTAATAGTCGATTTCTGCATGCAAGCCAAGTAATAAAGTTTACCCTAGGAGTAGAAACAGGTCTCCAGATCAGCTTTGCCCAAAGACACTTGTCCTGTGAAGATCTGATGGCCTTATAAGATGATTTAATAGAATACTCATTCTAGTTTGCTTCACAGGTTAAAATGAACTCCTTCACAATTGGTTTAATGTGAAGAATCCTGAGAAAAATCCATGAAGTGTAAGATGATGGGTAAAAATCCCATACAGTGGCTTGTTTGATATACACTGAATGGACCCATTTAAGCCACAAAGTATCCTTCTTTGCAGCTATGTTCCAAAGTATCTTTCCCAAAGCACAACAATTCCACAATTGCAAATTTAACAGACTAAGCCCACCTTCATTTGTTAGATAACATAGAGATTCCCAAGCCACTAGGGCAGTCTTCTTCATCTGCAACTTACTAGACCAAAGAAAAGTTATGCAAAGACTAATAAAGTAGTTGAGAACTTTCCTTGGAAGAAGAATGATTTGGCTAAAATAGAGCTGAATACTGAAAAGCACAGACTTAATGAGTTGCAATCTATCTGCATAAGAAAGGAATAAGGTACTCCAATGCCTTAACCTTGCAGTCATTTTATCCAAGAGAGGCTGTAGTTGAGAAGCTGTTATTCTTGTAGAGGATAAAGGTAACCCCAGGTAAGTGATGGGAAAAATTTTTGCAGGATACCTAGAAGCTCCAGGATACTTGTCTGTGTAACTATAGCCACTCCTCCAAAAAATACAGAACATTTGTTAGGATTAACCATGAGACATAAAATTGCAGAAAAATGATCCAAAACCTCATTGAGACAAAGAACACTTTGGAGATTACCCTTACAAAACAATAAACGGTCATCTGCAAAGTTCAAATTTATAAGTTGGAGACCTCTACATCTTGGGTGAGCTTGAAACCTAGGGTCAATCCATATTTTCTTCAAATACTTAGTGAAATAATCCATAACCATCACAAAGAGATAAGGAGAAAGAGGATCTCCTTGCCTTAATCCTCTTTTACCAGGGAAAGGTGCAGCCAAAACTCCATTAAAAGAGATAGAGTAGGAAATAGCGGTCACATATGCCATAATCAATTTAATGAAATGAGGTGGAAAACCATATAGATTTAGAATTTGCTGCAGAAAATTCCAATTAACCATGTCATAAGCCTTCTTGAGATCAATCTTAATCATGCATCTAGGAGAAATGCCCTTGTGAGAATATTTCCATACTAATTTATGGGCTAACAAAATATTTTCACCAATGATTCTTCCTTTAATGAAAGCATTTTGAGAGAGATCAATGATATTAGGCATACGGGGCTGTAACCTCTGAACCATAACCTTTGCAATAATCTTATACAGAACATTACAACATGCTATTGGTCTAAATTCAGTAATCCTATTTGCATTTGAATGTTTAGGAATGAGAGTGAGTGCAGTAATGTTCAATTTCCTGGGAAGAAAACTAGTAGAGAAAAATTCTCTTACAACCCAAGTCACCTCCTCAGCAACAATGGACCAGGAAGTCTTATAGAAACCTACTAAACACCCATCAATTCCTAGGGATTTTGTATCCCCCATGGAAAAAATAGATGCTTTCACTTCCTCCTCAGACACAGGAGCAGAAAGACCAACAAAAGAATTATGATGAATAAAAGTGTTGGGATCAGAAAAATCAATATCTCCCTCCATAACAACATCAGTTCCCAAGAGATCTTGATAATAAAGAGTAAATGCTTCATGTATTTTCTTTGCACCTCTAATCTAATTATTATTTTAATCTAACAGAACAACCAATGTCTTCCTTTGATGCCTCTCTTTAACCTTAGACAAAAAAATATTTATGATTTGAATCTCCACATGAAAACCAATGGTTTGTTGCTTTTTGTTTGTAAAAAATCTCTTCACAATGAAGTAAATGATAAAAGTTCTTTTCTTTTTCCTTCAGCAACACTCTATGATTCTACTCACCTGGATTTTTGAAACAATTGGACTGCAAAGCTGCCACTTCCTCTCTAGCTACCTTTACTTTGTGAGAAATGGAACCATACTTCTCTATATTGAAAGATTTAAACTCCTACTTAAGCAAACTCAGTCTCTTGGAGACTTTAAGCATCAAATTTCCTCCCAAATTGAGCCTCCATATGTTCTGGAGCATAGGTAAGAATTCCTCTGATTCAGTCCACAATTGAAAGAACTTAAAAAGTTTAGGTCCAGTCAAATAAGAAATATTAAGATGAATAAGCATTGGACAATGATATGAAATTAGAGGACTTAAGAACTCAGCCATAGATTGTGGATGAGAATTAATCCATTGAAGATTTACAAGAGCTCTATCCAATTTACAAAACACATCCTCTTCTCCTTATCTATGACTGGACCATGTATAATGATATCCCTGACTTTGCAAATCACACAGTTTTAACTCTTGGCAACAGTCTCTAAAATCCTACACATCATAGGTATTTAGCTGTCTTCCCTGAAATTTTTTAGATTCCTATAAAACCACATTGAAATATCCAATAACTAGCCAATGATCCTAGCCAGGTGAATTAGCATTTAGCCACTGCCATAGTGATTTTCATGAAATACCAGAATTAAAAGCATACACAAAGGCAACCAAAAACTTAAATTTGAGTGCAAATTTGTGACATGACATAAAATAGCCTGATCATGTACTGTATAGAATCCCATAAATCAAAATTGTAGGATTCCATAAAACCAAATTCTACCATTTGGATGCTGAGAGTAATTATTAATAAAATGCCAACCATTCTGGATTTTATTAAGAATAGTTACTGAGTTTGGTTTCTAATAAACCAAACAATTCCACTTTGTGTCTACCACAAAATCTTCTGACTTCCTTATTCTTGGAAGTCTTATTAAGTCCTCTTATATTCCAAGCACTAATCATAACCATCAGGGTCCAGGCTAGAGAGCATTGCCCTTTGTTCTAAACTGGCTCTATAATGGCTTTTTCTTATGTAGACACCCCTACAATCATGAGATCCAGCTAGAGTTGCTCTGAATCTGGTAATTCTTGGTTCATAATCTTGAACATTTCTCTGAAGTGGCTTTTTCACCCTTGGTTCACTCACAGGAAATCTTTCCCTTCCATCAGCAGTATAAGTACCAGAGCCCTCAAAATTAATGTTTGGTTCTGCTAAGCCAGAGTTTGACTGTTCTAGTGAACCACCATCATTGTTTTGAAAAGGGAATGCACCAGTGCCCTGTTCAATACCAGTGAAGTTTTCCTTTAGAGGTTTTCTAGAGATATTGAGTTGTGATTGTTCCTGAACATGATCAGTCTCAGTTGGACCTTTCCCTTTTCGATTATCTCTGACTATTCTCCATTCCCCTTCTGTATCAGTTCCTCTATTTCTATCTTGATTCACTTTCTTGCATCTCCTTTGATCATGGCCAAATCAGTCACAAATAGGACAATAGAAAGGCTTCCAGTCATACTCAACTCTTTGCTCAACCTCTATCCCCTCTGGATCAATAATCATGAAAGATTCCAACAGAGGTTTTTTCACATCCACCTCTACCAATACCCTTGGATAGGATGCCCTATCCCTAGAGGCAATTATAGAGTTAGTGCAGACTGGATTCCCTACTACACTGGCTAATTTGCTAAGTGATTTCATGGACCAAAACTCCAATGGTAGGTTTGGGAATTTAATCCATAGAGGCAGCACCTACAGCTCATCCGGGTTAAATTACAATCGTCTATGCCATCTTTTAAAGACAAAATGTCTATTGAAGAACATCCAATGTTGGCTAAGCACCCAATAAACTTCCTCCTGTGAATTAAATTTAAATAAAAAAAATCCAGAAGAATGCAAGATAACCTGAGGAATCTGAATAGCTTTCCATTGTCTCATGACAAAAGTCTGCATCTGGGCAAAGGATGGTGTTTGGCCATAAATAAAACCTATCAAAGTATTAGCCTAAAGTGCTGCTTCAGAATCAACTTCATCCTTATCCAATTTTACAACAATCCGACCCTTATTATACATGGAATTTTGAAAATTCAGGGGTTGTCCATGGCTAGGGATCCTATTACCCAGTACTAAATCTCTCCATGATATATTTGGGGGTGATGCAGGCTGCAATCTACTCCATACTAATGCCCTAGTATTGGAATTTGGATGGTTGCCTGTAGTACCAATCTCCTCTACTAGGGTTCCTACTATTTCATTAGACACACATGTATGGGAAGGTCTTGAGGCAAATGGAACATTATTTTGTGCTCTTGTCGTATCTCCCTCAAAGTCCATAGGTAAAGTTACATCGATTAGTTCATTATCCTCAGGGAGTATTTGATCGCTAACTCCTGCATCCATAGTTTCTAAAATTTCAGTTCTAAAAGTTACAGATTTGGTTCCATCCAATTTCCTGTCTCGATCCTTATCCATATAAATCGAAGATCCTTGAATCCTAAATCCAGGTGATGATCACTTCTTCTTGGCCATGGTCGAGTCTCCCTCAACCCTAGGAGAGAGGAGAGAGCAAAATGGCCGATTCCATGGTATGATTAAATAAAATTAAAATAGGAAATTTAGTATAAAACTACAATTCTAGAAATTTTCAAAAGTTGCAAAATTCTCATTTTGCTCATAAAACACAATTAAGCTCATTAAGTACATAAAACTCTAATCATGCATAATTATTTTACCATAACCAATCCTATTCTATCATGCTATCATACATATATTAAAATAAATAAATTTAACATGCTCTTGCATAAAAATACATGGTCACATACTTAGAGAAATTAATAAAAATACATGGTGCATGCATATTTTCCATGAGATTACAAGAAAGCATAAATGATAGTTAAGCATAAAATAGAAAACCCCAAACATATTATCACATGATTTTTACATATTTATTAGAAGCATATGAGTTACCTAAGCAAAATAAAATAAGGAACCTCCCAAAGAACCTCAACGCCTTAAAAAAATGGAGGTATAATAGGAGGAGACAAAATATGACAACTTTGCGGTTTAACCAAAAATCTAACTTTATTTAACTTTTTACAATTAAATAAAGGCTATATAGAAGGAAATGTGGATTAAAAAGAAGAGAACAAGGAGAAAGAAAGGAGGATGGGTCTTGATTATATGCTCAACAAAGCTAAACAAACACCTAGCAAAAATGATCAAAGTGAAGAGAGAGGTGGAAGCAATCAAGATGAGAAAATGAGAGAAAGGATAGATAAAAATAATGCAAGTCAAATGAGGTATAAATAAGGGAAAGATGGGAAAATTTCTTGTTAAACACTTGAATGAAGGATTAGATAGTTGATTGCATAAGAAAAAGTATGGTAGGTGTGTAAGAATTATGAGAATCAAACAATCAAGCCAAATGGGTAAGGTAGTGTTGGTCTGTCTAGGGCTAGGATATATTAACTTCAAGCATGGAAAAGGTAAGTAAAGAAGTTTGGGTGTAAGAAAAACCAAAATGACACAAATAGCATAGGTAGAAAGTATAAGGAAATGACTTTGACTAACATTTTATTTGAATGAATGGGAAAATGGTTAACTTGATGAAAATTATGATCATGAAAGGGTAGGAAAGAAATTTCATGGGTGAACATTAATTTGAGGATTTATAGATTAATTTTAGTGGTGAAAAGATCATCAAAGAGACTAAAATTAAAGAAATATCAAATAAAATCATAAAATTAAAATATTTATGGAAAGCCTTAAGATAATATGATAAAACCACATGTAAATGTTTATGAATTCAAAATAAGGTTTTATATATGAAATATTGATAAACTTATGAGGTAATTACAAAAATAAATATGAAAACTATTCATAAAATTGCAACACATTTATATCCTCCTATTTACTCATATCCAACCTAAAGATAAAATTTGAGAAATGTTAACATATATTTGTTATGAGTTATAATTAGCATACCTTAATTACATATTTTGCATATAAAATTTAAAAGGGATAGCAAACAAAAATAAAATTAAACTAACACTTTTAGATTTATATTTTAACTTATTTATAATCTAACTAAAATTTTACAACATATTTCAAGGTGTAGCTTAAAAATTAACAAACATAAATAATATTTTTATAAGCAAAGTACATCTAGTAGTAAAATCGCAATTACTACATAATCACCCAAAATAATCTTAAAGCCATAAAATATCCTACATTTATTAACATAATTAATTACACATAAAATAACACACTTACATATTATTTCACATAATTAAGGTTAGTTAGAAACAAGCTATTACAAAACTATAAATATAGATACATACATACATACATACATATATATGTTCTTATACTAATAAAATATAGTAATTTTATTTAATTAAAATTTTGTTATTTTATTTCTATACTTCATCTAATATAATATATTTTCCAATGGCATATATATACACCTATTCTTATTCTTACTCTATTATACAAAATAAGATAATAATAACAATAATATATATCCACCACAACTATATCTAGTTTCCATACCTGAAATATAAATACACAATATTTACAAAAATATCACTGTCTTTTGTTTCTAACACTCAAATACTATCATTTCGTGAGCTACTTACAATAGTTTCTTTCACCTACTAATAGTATTTTCTACCACATAATGTAGGTAGTTTGTTCAGCTAATACGAGTTCTTAGTTCTCACTAAAAAAACATGTTCATATTGAATATTCTCCCTATATATGTGGGGAGGTGTATCTAGTGAGAACCACCATTCATGGTGAGAACTAAGAACCACTCTACTTTCTTGAGCTACTGTGAGTAGTTTCCATCACCTATTATGGATAATTTCTTAACTTGAAATATAAGTATCTAATATTTACAAAAAATACCACATTTTTTGTATGACACTCAAATATTATAATTTTATGAGAGACTTACTATAATTTCCTCCATCCAGTAGAGGTAGTTTATACCACATAATATTAGTAGTTTTCTAACCTAAAATATAAACACATAATATTTACAAAAATACCATTATTTTTTTAGCACTCATATACTATAATTTTTTTGAGAAAGTTATAGTAGTTTCTTCCACCTACTACTGAAAATAGTTTCCACCACCTACTATAGGTAGTTTGCAAAAATGTCACCTCCTTCTTTTCTCCTATCATTCAAATATTATAGTTTCTTGAATTACTTAGTTTTCTCTACATACTTACTCAGAGTAGTTTCCACTACCTACTCTGGGTAATTTTTTTTAACTAAGAGTATTAGTTCTCCGTTAAAAAAAAGTTAGTTCTCATTGGATATATATATAATCAACATATTCATATTCTATACTAGCTTAAAAATAATCAACATATTCAAATTCAAAATAAGACCTAACTCTAAACATATCTACTTCTATTCATATACACAATCAATATATTTAATTTTTTTAATCAACATAGCCACAAATAACTATATGATGATGATGATGGTGATAAATGAATAAATTAATTAAAAGCTTACAATAATGGTTGGTGGTGGCAGCAATAGATGGTGGTAAGCTAGAAAAAATCAACCTTTTAATAAGAAAATTAACAACAATTGCTAAAGCCATCAATTGACAATATATAAAAGGGAAAACCGACTTCAATTCATAGTTTGGCCAGAGATGGTGGAAAAGGCGGTGGAAAAGGTGGTGGAAAAGGTGGATATGGTAGTAAACACATGAAAATAAAAACAAACAAAATATTCAACAAATTAATACAACAGTAGATGATATGCCGACAATTAGGGATGGCAACGGGGCGGGTACGGATCGGGTACCCCTTATCCATACCCGAACCCGATAAGGAATTTAATACCCGTACCCGTACCCGTACCCGCATGGATATCCGTTACTGTACCCATATCCGTACCCGACGGATATCCGTTACCCGACGGATAATTTGTTACCCGTCGGATATCCGTTACCCGACGGATAATTTGTTACCCGTCGGATATCCGTCGGGTATAGAGATTCAGAAAAATTGACATTTTGCATACCATCATGTATAGATTCAACAGTTGGGTTAATCAACGCAACTCAACAGTCTCAACTACAATGAATCAACTACAAATCAGAAGCAATACAAATCAACTACAACAAAAGAGAATAGAAAGTGAACCGACGGTTGAGTGGGCTGTGGGCTGTGGCCGGAGAGTCGGAGACAGGCAGAGAGCCAGAGACGGACGGCCGACTGGGCTGTGGGCGGAGACAGGCAGAGACGGGCACCAAGTGGGCTGTGGGCGGCGACGGCCAACTTGGAAGTTGGAACTGTCGAAGCCTCCCTGTCCCTCGAAGTCGAACTATCGAAGGGTCGAACTCGAAGGCAGAGCCAGAGATTGATGGTAACTATGAAGATTGAAGACTGTCGAAGGGTCGAAGTCGAACTACAGCTACAGGGTTAGGGTCCCTGTGGTGGATGGTAACTATGAAGATTGAAGACCGTCGAGTATCGAGTATCGACGACGGGCGAGGCCGCGAGGGGGAGGGGCGAGGGCGACGGCTGAAAGCTGTTGCTACTTGCAGCTTGCTGTGCGTCGTCAGTGGCTCAGTGCGTACAATTTCATTCAAATAATTTCAATTCTTAGATTTAATTTTAAGTAGGGTTGTAGGTAAAATGACAATTTAATTTCTAATAATAACCTATTGTTTATAAAAAAGTTAAGGGTAAAATAGTAATATATAACAGGTAAACGGGTACGGATATGGGTAACGGATATTCGTCGGATACGGATTTGGATACCCCGTACCCGTATCCGTACCCGAATCCGCCGGGTATTTTTCACCCTTACCCATATCCGTATCCATATCCGTTTATCTTTATCCATTTCGATATCCGTCGGGTAAAATCCGTCGGGTTTCGGATATTATCCGCCCGATTGCCATCCCTACCGACAATAATATACAAAAATAAACAAAGGTTATTACCTAATATTGGTTGGAACTAAGATTAACAAGGTTACTGAAGAGAAAACTAAGAGAACGATCGAAGATAATTGATATGCAAAGTGAAGAAGAGGATTCTAGGGTTTTTTTAACCAAATTATTTTGAATGTCACTTTGTCGTCCAAAAATTTTATTTAAGATGTCAACTTTTAATTAAAAAAATATGTGCCTCACACATAATTATTTTGAGTGATACATGAGATATTTCGTACCATAAGTTGTCCAAAATTTTAGGCATTGATTGAATTTTTTGTTGGTAGAAAATTTGGCACCCATAATATTTATGATGACATGGAGGTTATTTCAAACAACATTGATGTTTGAAGAAAAAATCTCAAAATTTTAACCTTAAATAAAAAAAATGTAGGAAAAAAATTAATATCAAAAGTTTTACCCATAATTTTGTCACCTAAAATATTTTTTTCGATGCACTTCCCTTCTTTTATTCGGCTAGAAATGCTTAATATTTTTGACATGTCATCCAAAATTTTAATTATTTCAAATTAGTCCAAAATTGTGTTATGGTAAAATCTTCTTTTCATTTTAGTGTACATTGTTTTTGTTTGGTAGCAAAAAACTTGAGTTCGTCATTATTTCCGTACGATGCAGTTCCCTTGTCCCTCCCCTCCTACACTCCTACCCGAAATCGTCGGATCGAGTTCGGAACTCGAGGTTCTCTTTGGAACTTTCTAACACTAGTTTGTCAAATGGATCTTTTCGCCCATCTCATACTCTATTTGAGATGCCCAACTCCACCGATCGAGGTATAAAACTATAAACAAACATGCCCGAACCGTGAAGTTCTTAGGATTTGGCCAACAGCCATAATGCGAATCAATGAGTGTTTTGCATATATATACGCACCGGCCTTATTGATTATGAGGCCCTAAGAAAAACATATAGTAGGACTTTTAAAGTTAGTTTTATATATATTAAAAAATTAATATCTGTGTATATGTCGATTTTATATGTATAGTTTTTGAAAAGAGCCAATAAAGCATTGTAAGACTCTAACTTTGTGTACATATATAGCCAAACATTTTCAGCACAAATTATACATGTAACTCTAATTTACTCTAAGGCCCCTTATTCTGAAAATTTAAAAATAGCTTTGCTTGGGCCCTATTTTTGGAAGATTAAAAAGTGTATTTGGGGAGACTCGAACCTCCAAACTAAACATTGTTGGGCAGATTGATGTGAAGGAACAGTAATACCACTGTACCAAAGAATATTTTTTTTTTGTTCCAGTTCTCATTATGTAATATATATATCTAAGCCAACAGAAATTTGGAGTCCTAAATTTCTAAAAGTCCTACTCCTAGATCTAGTTTGCCTTAGCCTTGGCCCAGACCTATATATATATATATTGGCTCTCTAAATCAAAATATAGTCAGGTATATTGATAGTTAAAATCTATCTTGGCTTTGACTAATCTTTGTTCAATATGGTGAAGTATACTCTTCCTAAAAGTTAGTTTATATATATGCAAGAGATATATACCATTGATGTTTAGGTAATGTACATATGCAAGTTTTGTATGGTGCAGGTTGTAGGTTCTATTTTATTTTATTTTTAAAAAAATGGCTATAGATGATGGTTTAAAGTTAAAACCGTCATCTGTATCTTTAGTAGGATATTTTAAAAAAGGATTTTCTAAGGGGATGTACAGTGGGTTTAATATATAACTGCCATATATACCTTTACAAACACCTTTTAAATTAACTTAGTAAGGAAATAGATTATAGATTTAACTTATAACCGTCTTCTATAAAGTATTTTAAAGGGAAGCTATAAATTAAAACTCTCATATAGTCCTTTGTGATTTTTAAGTGCTCGTTATATTTTTATTTAGCTGTAGATAGATGTGTTTTAAACCATCGTCTGAGTATAGATGGTTATAGCCTATATGGTTGCTAGTTACCACCATCTTTTTTCATTTTTCTTTCTTCTCTATGACTATTTTTAGACTAATGGAAGAGAAATAGGATTAACCAAACTTAAGTGTGAATGGAATTATGCAAACTTCAAAGGTGGTTTCAATGGTGGAGGTGAGTGGCTTGTGAAATGAGAGAAAAAGAAAGCCATGTGTTAATATGTAAGAGAGAGATGAAATGACACTCATGTAAAGGAACTTAGCAAATATGAGTTGAATGTGAAGTTATTCATGTAGTTTGAAATGGAGTTTCATTAAGAATGTGAGGACTACTAGGACAAATAGCTATGCAAAAGCCAAGGGTAATGAAGGGTGAATGGTGGACACACTATAATATAATTGACTTTTGCCAATAGAAATTTAGGCATAGATACTTTTTCTATTGGTAAAAGAAACTAATACCAATAGATAATTCAATGGGTAATAATGTAGTTTTTCCAATATACATTTTTTATCTATTGGTATTAATATGTTATGCCAACAGATCTTTTGCCCTCTCTTATATCTGTGGTTATTACTAGCATTATACTAACAGAACTAATACCCACTTTTACATCTGTTGGTATTAGTGTTTATGAAATACAACAATAATATTTGTTTTTATATAATTTTAATAATGATTAATTCTATTCTTGTTAATATAATAATAATAATAATAATAATAATAATAATAATAATAATAATAATTAAGTCATTAGTAATTATTAGAAATAACAATTTACATACATTATTATTAATTATTATTTTATTTCTAATTTTTTATATTAATATTGTTCATAATAGTGTCTTTTAACAATTATAATATAATAATATATATTATATCTACTACCACTTACTATTAAATTAATTTATTATTAAATACCACCAATTATCTTTCAAATCTATATTATCTTAACAATAAAAAATATTATCAATAATCATTCACATTATTAATAATATATTAGTAATTATTAGATACCATTATTCATTTATTTAAAATAATGACTCATATTATTCTTATTAATATAATATTTATTAGTTATTACTAAGAATAATTATTTTAGGACATTATTATTATTATTATTATTATTTTAATAAAAAAATTATTAATAATTGTTGGAAATTATGATTAATATTTATATTATTCATATTTGTATTATTTCCCATTATTAATTATTTTTTATAATAATTATTATTTTATGATAAATTATGATTAATATTATCTTAATAATACATTATAAAATATTAATTTTACATTAAGTATTTTTAAATAATACTAATTTTTATTTAAATTTATTATTTAATAATAATATTATATAATTAATAATATTATTATTATTAGCAGTAAAATTAATTATATTATTTGTAAGAAAAAAAATTATAATTATTATAGTTAATATTATAATAATTAATTATTATTAATAGAATTATTTTTTTGGGCTTACAGATGGCTTTTTTTGAAAATGTGTTAAATTGTTTTTAGTCATTTAAACTATTATAAGAATATTTCTCGAATGTATTTGATATATTATCTTCAATTTCATCTGTTATAGAACCTTATAATATTTTTATCTTTGAAATTATTTATTTTTATGAGGTCGATAAGATCTTAAGAAAAATATTAAATTAAAGTTTTGCACAACTTATTTATGTTTTTCTTTTCATTTTAGCTTATGAATGACTTTTTGAAAATGCGTTATTTTATTTTAAGTCGCTAAAAAATTTATAAAAATATATTTTTTGATTTATTTTAAATATAATTTTTTTCATTGTATTTTTTATTTTAATAAGCATTACGATTTATTTAAAATAAAATTATTTATTTGGATAAGTCTTTTATTTTTATCTGAAAACTATTTATAGTTTTATGAGTGTATTTCTATTATACTTTATCTTAATTGAAAGTTTCCTAATTATATTTTTTTATAAATATTTTCTAAATTTAAAAAAGAAGATATTATTTCGAGGACTTATAATGTATTTTTGTAAATAATATAGATGCTTACACTTGTTGGTAAATTTTTTTTTCGAAATTCTTTATATAGCTCTTATATAGATTTTAGGCCTTCAAATCCTTTTGAAATGATTTTTTTGTTAAATAATTTGTAGATAAAATTTTCCAAGAATATTTTTAGATGTATAGTATTTATTTATATATGTGTATTTGAAAAAAAAAAAGAACCTGACCCTCACCCTCTTCCTTTTCCATTTCTCTCTTCTTCTCTCCCTTCTCTTCTGTTATTTTTCCCGTCAGGCTCCCTGCCCTCTGTGCCCCATCTTACTTCCTTCTCCTCAACTCTTCCATTGTCAACAGTCAACTGTCGGCTACCATCGACGTCGCCACTCTAGCTGCACGCCACTGTCGTGCCTGCCAACTCCAATGCTTCAGCAACCAGCAGCCGCGTGCAGCAGCAACCACGAGCAGTAGCACAGGTCGCGTCCCCATCCTTCGGCCACGACAAGCCTCGCTGGTTTTGGGTGAGCAATCCTCGACCTTCACCCATTCAGATTTGTTAGTTTCATTTGGTAGAAATTTATGAAAACCCTAACCCTTGTTTTGATTAATTGAGTATGAATTAGCTTATGATAAGCTAAATTGATTGTGTAATTATGTATATATATGTTGTATGATTAATTTAGAGTGATTAATTGTAGTGCATTTGGTTGATTTGTGAAAATTGGATTTTAGGTCGGGTTGTGTCCGAATTTTTCAGATTCGTTCGATTAAGCTATTTAGGGAACATTGATTTTACGTTATGCTTTAAAATGTATCTAATTTTATGTTAGAACTGTCGATTTGAGAAATCTATGTGGAATTCATTGGAATTGACTTTCTAGGTCAAAATTCGTGTGTAATGGAATTGGATTGCATAATTGAGTTTTTTCACTCAATTGATTTTATAATATCATTTGAAATGTATTTAATTTCATTTCAAAAGTGTTGATTTGAGAAAATTATGTGAAATTTATTGGAATTGGATTTTTGGGCCAAAACTCTTGTGGGTCTAAATTGGATTGTGTAATCGGGTTGTTTTATTCAATTGATTATATAAATTACATTAGAATACATTTAATTACAATTCCAAACCATTAATTTATATACTTTAGGAATAATTGATTGGATTTGCGTTCCAGACTCAAAAACCCTAATTATGCTAAATTAGATATTTCTTTTATTATTTTTGATCAATTGATTATATGTTATGTTGTAAAATATGTCTAATTGTATTTCTAAACATTCAATTTAAATAAATTAATAAAATTCAATTGAATTGTATTTTCGGGCCTAAAATCCTAGATTTAAGTGAAATTATGAAGTTGGTCATTTTTATAGTTGTTTTTATAAACTTGAATATATAGAAATAGTTGAAATGGTATTAATTGTATCGTAACACCTTTAATTGAAATCAATTGATTTGAACTATCCGATTTTTGTGTCTTGGGCTTTGAAACCCTAGTCTTGAAATCTAATAGTCTTGAATTAGCTACTCGAAAGATTGTTTTATGTCATGCCCTTCTTTTTATATGTTACATTAGCTCACTTAATCAGTAGATATATCATGGTATTATACTCTACCTCAAGTTAGTACATTTGAATGTATGTAGCTTGACCAACCTAAGGAATGAATATCAAGAATAAGCATGTTGGATCTTGGATGCCCTCATGCTAGATACACTGATAGCTGATAAAATTCACTGCATAGTATATCATATTATTTTACCTATATCATTTATAGATTACCATAATAGTAGCTTTGGGGTTTGATAGCTTCTTGGTCATGCATTATGGAGCTGGTCCTTTTGGTTCTGCTCTTGAAGATTCTCATATATTATCTCTTGAGATGAGCAAGGTTTCACTGCATAATAAAGAAGGAGGGCAAAGATTGGGCTACTACTTCTGTAATGATGTGGTTTCCCCTATAGATGTAATGACCATTTATCACCCTTTCATCCTCTTTAACTTTATGTTGGTTTTGATCATTGATGTCCATTTTATATATTTTCTTTGTATTGCATAGTCCATTACCAATCACACCCTAAACAAGCAGTGTACCGTTACACGTCCAAGACTTGCTCCCATTGCTTCAACACATGCAGTTGAACTTTTAGTGGGACTTCTGCATCATTCTTTGGGGTAAAGAGTGCTCTTTCTTTCTCATTCCTTCCATTTTTTTTCTTATTGTGGGGTTTGGGGGGTTCTATGTCTTCATATTATCTTAAATTTTAAGCATCCAAAAGTGTATGTAAAATTAGTATCCTAATTACTTCATGGGAATGATTTTAGTATATATTTTCAAGTTATTATCATCGTCGCTACTACCTAAATAATATTTATACTACTAGCTGGTAAGAACATAATTGATAGGAATAGGTGAGTGAATTGTCATTCATCGACTTTGGAGACACAATCATTTCAAAGGCTATCATTCATTACTATTAAAAAAACACTTTGATTATTAGTAGTATATATAAACTGAGTACGTAGAAGATAGTAACCTATAATATTAGGTAGTAGCTACTAGCTAGTATTTCAATTTCATTTTATATATATAGTAATTATTAAACCACATAATTAAGGTCAAAATGAATGAATTAATAATCTAATTAATGATATTCAGATTGCTAGCGGCAACTATGCCTACATAATATATACTATATATATACCTTGGAAATTTGTTTTTCTTAATAGCCTTTTGACCATATTTCCTCCATCTATATCCATTGTTAAGTATATCAACCTGACTCCTTATCTGAAACACATATCTTCATTTCTTCATCTTCTTGTAATGACTGCTATTTCTACCACTATCATCATTGTAATTTTTTTTCTACCGAGCCAGTTTTTTTTATTGTTGTTTCGAAATGATGTTATGTGCTAATTACTTCATTTTTAATATTGGTATTTGATTGTTGTTGGACTTTTTTAGCTAAGGCATGTATTGGTAATTGAAATTTCAAGTTAAAAACTTGGAATTACAAGGTGTTTGTTTGAAAATTGAAATAACATGTTGTTTGATTGAAAATTGAAGTTGTATGTTGTATGGTTGAAATTTGAGGTTATAGGTTGTTTGTATGTTTGTTGGTTTATTCACTTTTTCTTACCTATAAAGTTTCATCTGAAAATTAGATGATTTGCAGGAGATCTATTGTTTTGTAATTACATACAAGATCTACTCATACACATCTGTGCATCTAGTGTTGTTATGCTTCTATACATCTATGCAAAATCAAGCTCTAACAAAAACAAATTAGACGTGGAGCTAAACCGTAAAATCAGCTCAAAACTTGAAGCTTTTATTTCTGAAAATGATGAAAAATCTATCTAAATGTATGCCATTTGATTATTCTATTAAAATACTGAGTTCCTGCTCATATGATAGGCCTCTAAATTTTTTTATAAGGTAAGAACAACCTGTTTTCATATCTAAAATTAGGTCTAAGTTTTGTAGCAAAATTAGTCCCAAATATGCATAAATGAACTCTATATATGTTCAATAAACTCATTCAAACTATCCTTACTGGATTCTAAACTTTATAAATGGCATTCCCTAGTGTACTATAGGTCTATACTTATTTTTTAGAATTTGAAAGTGAGTGGACTTTAGGTCTGAATTCAAATTTGCATAATATTGCAAAAATAATGGAAAAATATGAAGAAAAATGCCCCTCCGAACCATCAAAACCTATCAAAACTTAGCTAAATCTATTAGCACATAGTGCACTAAAATTTTCATCATTTTATAGGTCTATAAACATGCATTTAGCTAATGAAACCAGAAAAATAATATATCACAATAATAGCAAGTAAACATAGGTTAAGCATTCATAAGCAACGTATAAAAATAACCTAGTTCAACCCTTTTCAGTATATACTTTTTTGGTTCTTTCCTTCATTATCTGAGCTCCTCTATTGTCTTAGAAGCATACTGAATTTGAGATAAAATAAGAAGGAACCAACAGTAGAAAAATTAGATTTCAAGAATATGGCTTGTAGATTTATAATTTACTATCATAGGATTTAGCTTTAAATCTTAGCTTTAGGTTATTAGAGCATGCCATGTAACACTTAATCAAATATCTCCATGTGTCCAGTCATATCTAAATCTGTAGCAACTCACATTTGATGACAAATTTATCCAAATCATATTGAAATACATAGATAATAAATTTGGACAACAACTACATTTAGTTGAATAGAGTTTCATCCTTATGCTAATTCTTATTTTAACTCGGTACTTGCTGAATTTTAGAAACTACATGTGCTCATAAAGTTCATAGACAAATAAATTTATGTCTACAAATATGCAATTTAGGGATACCTCAAGTTAAAAATTCAATACAATGTAAGTTTGGATTTTTATTATTCTACTTTCCATGCCTTTCTTTTAGTTGTTTCTGCTCCATCTCTATAATATATACTCTATTTTCATTTAGTTAAATGTATTATAGTATTGGGAAATTTAGTGAAGCAAAAGGCGGCAATCTCAAAAGGTAAAAGCAATGCAACTACAAACACCCCCGATGTTTAAAATTATATCTTCATCTTCTTTTCTATGCTCTTTTGCTATCATTTACCCCTTTTATTTTCTGTATTTTTCATTATCATAAGATTACTTGTAGATCTTAGTGAATTGAGTCATATTAAAAGACACCACATCAGTTAAACAATATCCTTGGCAAATTTCTATTAATCTAATTAAGTTACATGCATACTTTTTCAGGGAATACATCTTGATAATTATCAAAACAAATATTGAAGACGCAAAAGTCGTTGGATATGCTAAATAGGATGGGAATGAAGAGGATGGTATTTGATATGTTAATGAAGATTTCCTATATGTTAGCATAGGTTACAAGTTGTATATATATTATATCTATAAGACTATTATTATTTTGATAGTTAAACTAAATAACGATGATTATGTATGGTGTACTACATTTTATATAAGGATAAGTTGTTGTTATAAGTAAATATTGCTACAACAGGTATTATGCACATTATTGTCGTTTTACTAACAGATAATATATATATATATATATATATATATATATATATTATCTGTTAGTAAAACGACAATAATGTGCATAATACTTGGTGTAGCAATATTAATTTTAGCAACTAATATAATTTTTTGGATACTACTTTTAGTCATAGATTTTCTTTTGTGGGTAATAGTTTTAGTCACAGATATTATTTTGTAATACTTATAGTCACAGATATCATTTTGTGGTTAATACTTTTACTCACAGATATAATTGTGGATATAAATTTTACCAATAGATAAATATCTTTGGGCATAAGAAACTAATACCAATAGATCATACGTATCTATAGGTAAAACTTTTAAGCACAGAGTTTTTACCCATAGTTTTATCCCAGAAAAATTTCTGTTGGTAAAAACTTTTGCCAACAGAAATATAGCTTTTAATAACAGATTAGGCCTGTTAGCAAAAGTTAATTATTTTGTAGTGACATAGATTATAGTGAAGGAGGAATGTTACATGTTGGGGGGTTGAAGAATGAAGGGGAACATGAAATGTGCCTCCTTAATGAAAACCAATGGTTAATGTAATATATAATCACAATTTTCATTTTCTTAAGCAGTCGTAGGAGAGAATGGAAGTGATGCCATAGAGCCTCAAATGGAGGGTTAGGATCAATTATTAATAAGCTTTGAACGGTTGGGAATAAATCTCAAAGATTAGATGACATTTGAATACAAAAATTTAGGTGTCGTTAGTTAAATATGCCAAAAAAATAAAAAAAAATATTTTAAAAAAACTGTAAACCATTTTTAATTAAATATTTAACTCAAGAACACCAAAAAATTATAATCCTAAAGTTTTTCATAAATTTTAGATAATTTAAAAGATCATTTCAAGGCATAATATGCAAAACTAAGAAAAATATAAGGAATTTAAATTTAAAAATTAATTATAATGTGGAACGATTAGATGGTTAAAAGTGACTCAAAAATTCTCACATAACCAAGTCATGAGAAAGAATAAAAATAACATAATGAAATGTTTCTAAATTATAATTAGGGTTTCAATTTTACTCAAGATATGTAATAAATATATAAATAACATAATTTTCCCTAATTATAAGATTAAATATATTTTTGAATAGTCATAGTATTATAGATTGAGTGATAAAATTTTCACTTCACTTCTCAAATTGTTAAAAGAGATTATTTTAAAGGATAATGTACTTTATCCCTTAACATGTCAAGAAAATATGATTTTTTATTCTATAGGCTTAAGCTATTAAAAAAATCATACTTTTCCTAATTATTATATTTTGTATCAAAATGAATAAGCATCATTGGATAAATGTTATATGTCATGATTAAAGAAAACTAAGGTTCCTAACAAAGTGTTGTAGTGTTTTCTAATCATACACAGATTCCAGCATATATTTAGTGACGGAAAAAAATTTAAAGAAGGCATATGAACGTGATGATTTATTATGGTAAACTTAGACATTCTTCTCAGTGGAAGGTGATTAATACTAAATTTCCAGAATTCGGTCATGAAACTAAAAAGTAGCGTCTTGCATTTTGTTTTGACGGAATGAACCCTTTTAATGGGAATACAAGTTATCATTATCCATTTATCTTAATGATATATAATCTCCCCTCATCATTATATATGAATCAAAAATATATGATGTTATCTTTGTTTATAATGATATTAATGTTTATCCAACACCCTTTATCAATGATTTTAAGTATAACTTATATGAAGTAGAATTAATTGATGTACATCTCCGAGATTTGTTTAACTTGAGAGCCATATTATTTTTTATAATAAATAATTTTTTGGCATGTGGTAATCTTATTGGTTATAGCGTGCGTATATATTATGCATGTCCTATTTGTGGAGATAACACAAACTTTTTTTAGTTACCAAGGAGTAGGAAGATGTCTTATCTTAAATATCGTAAGTTTTTGTTTACTAATCATCATTATGGAAGAAGTAGAGAGTAGTAGACATGCATGTCAAGGGTGGAACCTTATTTAATAACACATGAATAAGACATTGACTACTTAAAGAGTAATATTGTTGAGTTGGACCCAGACCGATCCACCGGCATAATAGTGGCCAGGTGCCGGGGTGCCCTAGAGACCGATCCACCGGCATATAATAGTGGTTAGGTGCGTTCTGCCCTATACGTGACTGATCCACCGGCTATAATAGTGGGGATCCCGAGCTCAACAAACCAAAAAGTATGTTATAATTAAATCATGGGAAAGATACTATATATCTATAGTGGAACACCATGAGAGTCGGGGCCAGACCGATCCACCGGCATAATAGTGGTCAGGAGCGTTGTGCCTTGGAGACTGATCCACCGACATATAATAGTGGTTAGGTGCGTTCTGCCCTATAAGTGACCGATCCACCGGCTATAATAGTGGGGTTCCCGTACTCGCATGGATTAATAAAGTTTATAATGTGAAATGACTAATTGTCTGGGTTAAGAATAAGAAAGGTCTGAGTGGATTATTACCGGCTTGCACCATCCATGTATTTTCATGTCCCATATGTGTTGTGCATGTATAATATGTTGTGCGTTGTGTCGGCCATAGCTCGTCTATTACCTTACTCAGTACGTAGCGTACTGATCATCCGTTTCATGGGTGTTGCTCATTCCCACGAGCAGAGGGCCCTTCTGACCTTGTGCAGGTAGGAGACTTTGTTTTCGATGCCTACGATACCTATGAGGCATCGGGAGGGGCCAAGTGTTGAGCCTACCTTGGTCGAGGTTGAGAGTGAGCCGGCCGGACTTCATGTTATCCTCGTTTTCGTTTGTCTTGTTTTTAGCTAGTCATAATTGTATTATGCTCGTATTTTGGAGTGGAACTCTTAAGTTGTAATCCTAACGATATTTAACTACTATTGGCACCTTGTTTTCCATGGACATTTTATGTTGACTATGCACTTATGCTTTGGCGGTTTTTGCTTCATGATGTTTTTGATCTAGCCTTAACACTTGGTATCGGGACAAAAAGACTAAACCGGTTCGGTACTAAGTGTGGCGGTAATACCCCCAAGTTCATGGTTTTAATTCGTATTCTTTCGCTAAACCTTTCAACTTAAATGAAATTTTTCAGTAGTGAATTTGGGGGTGTTACACTCGCTTCTTTTCTTTCCTTTCTTTTTCTCCTCAATCGCCCGATCCACGTGCATCCCCTCCTTTTTCTTCCTTCTTCCCTCCACCATTGACCAGTCACTGCCCCAAAGATTTTGCTGCTGGCTATGCCCCATTGACTGGCTATTTCTCTCCTCTCTCCTCCCCCTTGACTCGCTATCCACTTTTACCCAACCACACCTCCCTTCTTCTCGCACGATCTCCCCTTTTCCCTAGCCAATCGCAGGCCACGACACAGTCGTGCGCCGGCCTGCCATCGCCCCCAGTGAACCCTAACCTACCTACCCTATTCTCTCATCTTCCCTTTGACCTTATCGCTCTCTAATTAGCCTACACACACACACACACCCTTAAGCAGCCAAAATCTAAACCTTTTCTTGCAACCCAGCAAAAATTTTCCCAAACACCACCGTCCTTTCAGATGCCTCATTCATCATTGTCATCCAATGCCGCCATTAGAACTACCCATAGGACCACTCCCTACACCATCCTCTACTTAACTACACCTCTCTTCTTCCTCGATTTGCCTTGCACGAGCCACCCCGGCCATACAAAGTTACCTCCTCGATCAACCTTTCCTTTCATTTTCGCCACCCTTCGCACTACCATTAGCCACCACTCTCGCCGTAACCACCACCTCCTATACCTCCCAAATTGCTCTGCAGACTCCCCTCTACCTTCCCCTACCATTCTTTTCCTCTTCCTCCCTCTCCTCCTCCCTTTCTTCCTTTCCTTTCCTTTCAGCCACCATAGTCGCCGTCGTGCTCCGTCACCTTCATTCCACTCCTCTCCACCTAGGAAACCACCAACACCCCAAATTCTACCCTCTTTCTCCCTCTCCTTTTTCCCATCACTCAACTCTCTCTCTTTTCTTCTCTTTTTTCGGCCACCGTCACCGCCACCATGGACCACCGTCGGTGTCGCCTATCACCACCAACCCAAGGTGGTACCCTAAACCCTCTCAACCCTTAAACCCTAATTATGTAAGCTTTATTTATTTAATTTTATTTTACTTCTATTATTCAAGTATTATTATTATTATTATTATTAATGCTATTAATGTTAGTATTATTATTTTATATAGGAATGAGACCCTATTATGTCACTATTTCAATTTTTAGTATTATTATTATTGTCATTAGTATTTTATTATTATTATTATTATTATTATTATTATTATCAGTAGTAGTAGTATTAATATTTATTCAAGGTAAGGTCAAACCCCACTCTATATTAATTTTGATTAATACTCTTATTATTATTATCATTATTATTATTATATCGTAATATTATTATGGTTATTATTATTATTATTATTATTATTATTATTATTATTATTATTATTATTATTATTATTATTATTATTATTATTATTATTATTATTATTATCAGTAGTAGTAGTATTAATATTTATTCAAGGTAAGGTCAAACCCCACTCTATATTAATTTTGATTAATACTCTTATTATTATTATTATTATTATTATTATTATTATTATTATTATTATTATTATTAGTAGTAGTAGTAGTATTAATATTTATTCAAGGTAAGGTCAAACCCCACTCTATATTAATTTTGATTAATACTCTTATTATTATTATCATTATTATTATTATATCGTAATATTATTATGGTTATTATTATTATTATTATTATTATTATTATTATCAGTAGTAGTAGTATTAATATTTATTCAAGGTAAGGTCAAACCCCACTCTATATTAATTTTGATTAATACTCTTATTATTATTATCATTATTATTATTATATCGTAATATTATTATGGTTATTATTATTATTATTATTATTATTATTATTATTATTATCATCAGTAGTAGTAGTATTAATATTTATTCAAGGTAAGGTCAAACCCCACTCTATATTAATTTTGATTAATACTCTTATTATTAATATCATTATTATTATTATATCGTAATATTATTATGGTTATTATTATTATTATTATTATTATTAATACTACTATTGCTATTACTATTATTATTGTTGTTATTATTTTGGTGAAGGGTTGAAGCCCTTATTTCACATTTATTTCGAATTATATGATTTTCATTATTATTAGTATTATTATTATTGTTGTTATTATTAGTAGTATTATTTTTAGTATCATTATTATTATTAGATTAAAATCTTCAAAAATTAAATTATCACCTTTTTCAATATTACTATTATTACTTTTATCCTTAGCAAAATTAATATTTAGTTAGTGTTACTATTATTATATTTTTATTAATTTATCTAAAACCCGAATTTTAGAATGAATTAGGAAATAATAGTATTTTTGGTAGTAGGGAATCTAATCTTTAGTTTTTCCCTCTTATAGGAGAGACCAGTCAAAACTTTGAGGAGGCGTAGGAGTGTGCTCTAAGACCGATGTCATATTAGGTAAAGGTGTAGCGAAGGCCTTCTGTATGTAATGTGTTTTGTATGCCATGTGCCATGTTATGTGATGTATCTTATGTGTATTGTTATAACTATTTTATGTGTAGTGTGGCTTAGAGTTGAGGTATGTTCATGTGTTACTTTATGGCATGTGTATAGCATGTATAAGAAGTGATTATGATGTGGCCCTTTAGGACATGCATGCTAGGTTATGTAATGTGATGATATGGAGTGAAAGGATGTCGAGTTGACCTAAATGTTGCACGATCATGAATGGAAGAATCTAGGGTTTTGCATGGAAGAATATAGGGTTTTACATAGAGGAATCTAGGGTTTTTCATGGAGGAATCTAGGGTTTTGCATAGGAGAACCTAGGCTTGTGCATGGGAGAATCTAAGTACGCTGGGAAGAATCTAGGGTTTGCATGGGTGAATCTAGGGTTTCATATAGGAGTTTTAGGGTTTTGCATGAAAAAGTTAGAAGGGTTGCATGGGATGTATAAAGTCTGAATGGGGGTAAATTTTATGCATGGAAAGTTGATTTGGGGTGTGAGGAAGGTAATAGAAGTATTGTTTGGGTGTTTGAACACTATCAATGAAAAATAGTACGTGGGATAGTATAAGGGTGCATAGGAGACTAAACTAAGGTTTGGTATGTCCATCTAGGGTTTGATGTGGCTACTTAGGGCTTCGTGGTCACACATGTACTTGGTGAGTAAAGTGTGATGATGAGAGTGGACTCTATAGGTTGTGATGTGCGTAAATTAAGGTTTCAAAATAAAACCCTGGCATAAGATGGTGAGTGGAATTGGAAGTTTAAGGGAGTGGGCCTTGACCCACATACATGGGAGATGGTCTCTAGTGTGAGTTAGGGTAAGGAAGCAAGGATTGATGTCGGGCCAAGTTAGGAGGTGCATGATTCTTACGATGTAGGACATGTCCTTTTGGAGGATAAGCGTAGAGGGAGTTAGTCATGCATGTCCAGGGTTAAAATTTTAAATAAGACACTTTAGACATTAATCATATAAAGTGGAAGATTATTGAGCCGAGCCCAAACTGATCCACCAGTAAGGAATAGTGGTTAGGACGTCCTGCTCTATATGTGACCGATCCACCGGTTATAATAGTGGTTAGGTGCATTTTGCCCTATATGTGACCGATCCACCGGCTAGAATAGTGGGGGATCCTGAGCTTAATATACCAAACCCTGAGTAGCTAAGACACATAAAAGATACTAAGTACTTATAGTGGAACACCATGCGAGCAAGAGCCAAACTGATCCACCGATAAGGAATAGTGGTTAGGGCGTCTTACCCTATATCTGATCGATCCGTCGGTTATAATAGTGGTTAGGTGCATGTTAACCTATATGTGACCGATCCACTAACTATAATAGTGGGGTTGCTGTACTCACATGGATTGATAAATGGTGTGGTGTGAAATGACTTCTGATTAGAGATTTATTTATTTATTAATCCGGACTATAAATGGGATTTTATGTACTTACTTGAATGATCATATACTATTACATTATCATATTGGATTATATGCTTTTGTGTGTTAACCTTAGTACATGGTTACCTTGCTCAATACGTAGCATACTGATCACCCTTTTTATGGGTGATGCTCATTCCTACGAGCATAGGGCTCTTCTGACTTTGTGTAGGTGGGTGATGCTTATTTTGATGCCTTCGATGCTTATGAGGCATTAGGTGGGGCCGAGTGTTGAACATGTATTTGACTCATGGATTGAGAGCGACGTGGTCAGATCCATTCATTATATTCTTCTATTTCCTTGTGTTATTCATATTTGTATTATGTTTCCCAAGTTTAATTTTTAACGTGTGTAGACTTATTTCCTTTTAAGGAACTCTGAATTAGTACTCTAGATTATGACTCGTTTTCATGCACTCTGATATCTATTTTACATTCGTTTAATACTTATTCAAAGTCTTGATTAGATTTGATTTATATTGATTATTAAATTCCTTTTAGCCCTAGAGCTTGGTACCAGAATGGTTGAAGTGAACCAGTCTAGTACTAAGTGTGGCGATAACATCCCCCAAAATTCATAGGTTTTAATTTAGTTACTTCCATTTTAAAAAAATTAGTGAATTTTTGGATGTTACAAAGATATTCATGAAACATTAAAAGCCTCGTTTCATTGAAAGATTTAAAGTTAGTGGGAATGAAGTCATGTGATAACCATGTTCTTATTCAAGATTCGTTACTAGTGGCTATATGCTTGATTTTTCCCAATCATGATCGTAATGACATCACTCAATTTTTTTTCTTTTTAAAGGAAATATGGGCTAATGATATTGACCCTTAGAGGTTGGATACATTGGAAGAATAACTTATGATTATATTGTGTTTGCTTGATATGTAACCTCCACCATCTTTCCTTGTGATCATGTTGTATTTAAATATTCACTTGGTTAGGGAGGTTAGATTATGTGGTTTTTTTCATTTACATTAGATGTATCCATTTATAATATTCATGAAATTCTAAAAAGTTTAAGTGAGAACTCAAGTAGGCTAGAATGATGCATTATGAAGGCTTATCTAGCAGAGAAAGTGACTAAGTTTTGTAATGAGTTCTTACCGAATGAAAATATTATATGCCTTCCTTGAATACAAAATTTAGATATATCAAATGAAAGGAAAATGGGTAAAGCATTTTATGTGCTTTGGATCGATGACTCTAACATGTTAAAAAAAGTTCACTTGTATGTGCTTCATAATAGAAATGATTTTGACCATTTGTGCAACAACACATGGAAATTAATAGAGCTTCAAATCCATTTGGAAGTGAAATATTGGTATTAGAGAAACATAATAACTTGCTTTTGAAGTCGTTGTCAACATAATTTTTTGATCTTGATATTGATTTATATTGTTATCAGACCCCCTCATTAGGAAGTACTGTGTTATAACTTGTACATGATCAATATCTGTACTTTCTAAACAAAAGATCAGAATGATGAAATTATGATGTAGAATAATGATGTACGTATGTTGTTTGAAGATTTGGATGTGTCATTTGTTAGAGATAAAAATCATTTTTATGCATCCATGATGTTCTACGTAATGATCAAGTTTATGTGGTTATTGGATTACACCTCCCTTAGGGTTCCTTTATTCTTCTACAAATGGGTTGGCAATCATAATGTTGTTTCTACTAAGGAAGAGAGGTTTATAAGGATGAATATTTCCAAATGCAATCATAAGCATGGCCTATTTATATTAGCCTCACAATTAAAATAGGTACTCTATGTTATTGATCCATCTAATAAATGATGGGTTGTGGTCTTATCAACAAAGAAAAAGGATAATAACATAATGGGGGAATGTGTTGAGTACAGATCTACTAGCCACTATTGATGATTTTATTGAGGATATTTATGTGCAGGATAATCTCAAAGAAGGGTCCTATGTACCTAAATCAAAGTTTAAGCATAAGGATGGTAGGAGTCGTAACGTAAAGCGACATAGATGAATGATGTATATAAATATAATATAAAGCATTTCACTTTTATGATTTTTGAAAATTATGCCTTGTTGAAATTATATTATTTATCAAATGATATATAATTATGATCAAGCACTCATTAAAATGTATGCTTACTTATTACATTGATAATTTCATGCTAGTATGACACCCGATGGCCATGATAAAGACGCCAAGCCCATGATTTCATTAGCAAAGTATTTCTTATCTAGCATGTCACTTTATTTCATGTGATAGAGATATTTATACTAACAAGATGATAATAATTACATTTATTTGTAATCAATAGTTTGTTATAATATGTCTATTTCTATTTTGTTTGGAAGTTCTTTTGTTTGGTCTATTTTTATTATTGATATATGTAATTGGTGTAAAAATGTGGCTATTTGATGTATATATGTATATTATATTTAATGAGTGGCTAGATGATTTAAGTATATAATACAAAATTTAAATTATGAGATGGGATACACAACACTAATGCTTCTATATCAGAAGGGAATGTTTGTAGGTTTTTGTGTATAATAAATTATGAATGGTGCATAAACTAGGTGTAATCTATTTTTTTAAAAAACACTATAGTGACCATTATAATATATCATCATTATCTATACCTTTATGGGAATCAAATACATAAAAAAAGGCAGAGATCGGGCAATGGTTGTGGGATGATACCGTCATTCATTGTTTTACATAGATGGCATCTTTAACTATAAATACTCATCCAATATCTCCTATAAAGAGAAATTTTAATTTTCTATTTCATTTTAACCTAATTGATGGTTGTTTACCTCCTTATTTTCCACCATTGTCTATGACTCTTTTTGTATTAATGTAATAAGATGCCTTAGATGATTAATGACAAGGGTGAAAAACTTAGTCAATCTTTTATTTAGGAGTCTTCCAATAGATTGAAGAATATTCATTTGATCTAGTGGAGCAAACTAAGCTTTAATAAGAATTGAGGAGGCTTTAGGATATAATACATGGACATGGTGAGTAAGTCTACCATGATAAAGCTAGATTGGGAAATAATTCACAATTGGAATAAGTTATGGGTGAATTGTTGGGTTCCTATCCAATGTTGGGCCTATACATGAATGATACGAATTACAGATTATTATATAAATTAATACCATATATAAATGATCATATTTACAAATAAATTATTTGGACTTAATATATCTAATTAGATGTGGACCCATATGTGTAGAGGCTTTAGGTATTTAATATTGTTGATGGACTGAATTAGAATAGCTCGATAAATAACATGTTAGTTATTTATATATAGGGTTGGGGTCCCTTGGTCACATATATTTTTTCCTATTCGATTTCCATTTGTCAATATAGATTGACAAGTATGTGCCTAATCCAGAAGAGTAAGGAGTCACCCATTTATTATTGTCCCGAATCTAATGGAGTATGGTGATTCCTGAATTATGGATTCAGGTACACTTACACATTATTTTATTATATAAATCTTAATGAACTAGGATGAGATCATGTCAAATATAAAATTTATATATTAATCTATCAACTGGTATCAGAGCAATTGTGCTTAATTTATCCAGATTAATTATTTGAATCCAGAATTAATTATCATCTCTATTAGTTGGCCTAATATTATGGCCGTATGTTTCATTTTTAATTTTGTTCAGTACTATTCATCTATGGTTAGAATCTTCTCCGGCTGCCTTTTGTTCCAGATTTGGTTTCATTTCTTTTCTTTGATTTTCAACCAAATCTCTAGATTTGAATATATATTTTCTTCTTCATTTGTTCATTTGTATTCATTTTCAATTTCTTCTATTTGGTAGTGTTCAACCTTATACTTTTAAATCAGATATGATTTTTTTATATTGTTCAACTTTCTTTGGTTGTTATACTTTTCTTTCAATCATTTGTCTCTTCTTCGTGTTCTGGCTACTTGATTATGGTACCGACGAGCAACAGGGTGGCCTACTTTCCTTAGCAACATTCTTTGTTCTTCGCTGAGGTTGTCTTGATGTTACCCACTAAGCCATGATTCTCCTCGCTCAGTGTTCGTCGGTCAAGGCCACTTAACTGGTGGACTTGGCCAGCGTTATTTGTGCTAGTTGTGGGCGGCAATGCAAGCCATGGTTTGGAAAATAATGGTGGTAGAGACGGACAGAGACAATTACAGGTGTTGGAGTTGGGCGGTTGTGCATGCGAAAGGAGAAGGATTAGGGAGTAATTATGATTGATTAATGAAGAGGCATTTTAGAATTTTATTAATATAAAAAGGTTTGTTTGGTTGAGCCTGGTTTTTGAACCTGGGACCATACCGATTATCTAGGTGCTTCCAACCCGGTTGTGCTTGTTGAATTTTACTTACCTATTGTGTGACCCATTTATCTTATTCTTTAGTTTAAATTGGTCGGTTAAGGTCTTTAGGCTATTTTAGCCCAATTTTCAGTTTTAGTACTTTTAAGCGATTAATTTGGTACTCATTAATTTTATTACTATATAAATAATATTATTAATTAAATAGAATTGGCCTGAATAACTTTCTTATATTTTTATATTATTCTAATCTAATAATTTATTGTGTGGGCCTTTAATGAGTGTTATTTTTATTTGACATTAATTTTATTGTAATGCTAATAAGGTTAGAATTAATATTTTTATGGATATTATATCTCAATAAAGTTGGTCATAATTCTATAGATCCAAATGTATGAATAAAATTGAAGAATAAATTTATTAAATTATTTGGTGTCTAATATTAGTAGATAGGTTAATTGACACAATATGTTGCCAAAGTGACATCCTTTTGTGAAAATTATTTTATTGAAAATGTTGGATGCTTATGCATATATATATTTATTCATGCAAATAATTATCGGTCCAAAGGAACACAAATATTTGGCAGAGTTATATATTTGTGTGTGTGTAGGTATCCAAATAATTACTACATATTTATCACCGATATTTGATTATTGGAACAAGAACACCACTTGTAGTTAATATTACCATCCAAAAACTTGATATTAATGTTACATTGATTTCTTGTGGCGCTATAACCATTATTTAACTTTATTGATTATCTACTTAAATTTTTTTTGTGAGAATGTATATTTATGTTATTGTTGTATTTTCTATATGGCTATGTATGCTAATTCAATATTTTCCAACTTAAGTTCTATTCTCTCTATTCTCATGTTGAATGAGAATAATTTTAAGGAATGGAAGGAAAATGTTTTATATGTCCTCGATTGCATGGATCTAGACCATACACTTTTGTTAGTGAAATCCATTTATCTAACGAATAAAAGTTCTAATAATGAGAAAAAGAATTTTGTGGTTAGATTCCAATGCTACTACTTACATATGTGTTTCTATGTACATTTCCTAATATGCCAAGAGCTAAATGATGGTGAAAGACACATATATGTAGGAGATGGTAAGGATGAAACAGTTGAAGGATTGGAACTTTCAAGTTTTATTAGAAAATAGTCATTATTTAGATTTAAAAGATACATTCATTTTACCATCTTATGTACGTAATTTGGTTTCTATTTCCTTATAAGACAAATCTCGGTATTATTACTCATTTGGAAATGATAAATTTAGTATTTTATTAAATTCAAATTCTAATGTTATTAGTATTGTTTTATTGTGTGCATATGATAACCTCTATATGGTTGATGCCGTTACTTCATATCATGAAATCTTGCACATAGAATCACATGGTACTAAACACAAATTAAGTAAAGAAATTTTGGTCTCATTATGGCACAAGCGCTTAGGTCATATTTTAAAAGGAAGAATTGAAAGGCTTGTGTATGATGGCATTTTATATTCCCTTAACTTTATAGATTTAAACTATTTTGTTGAATGCATTAAGGGAAAAAATACCAAAATAAAGAGAGCATGTGCAAATAGATCTTCATACATATTAGAATTGATTCACACGAATATCTGTGGATTGTTCCCTATGGTTTCTTAGAATGGTCAACATTATTTTATATTATTCATAGATGGTTAATCACGTTATGGATACTTGTCTCGCATTTAAAAAAATTCATAGTCGTTGGACGTTTTCAAATATTTTAAGCTTGAAGTTGAAAATTAACTTAACAAAAGGATCAAGTGCATTAGATCTAACCGTTGTGGTGAATACTATGGCAAATATGATGGTTTAGGTGCACATTGTCCAAGACCATTTGCTAGATTCCTAGAAGAGTGTGGAATCATCCCACAATATACTATGTCAAGTTCTCTTAGCATGAATGGTATATCTAAAAGTCAAAAAAAACTCTTAAGGACATGGTAATGAGTATTATTTATCATTATACGTTACGAGAGTTATTCTAGAGAGAAGTAGTAAAGACAACAACTTACATTATGAATAGAGTACCAACTAAAGTAGCTACTAAAACACCTTATAAGATTTGGACAGGTAAAAATCCTAGCATGAATCATTTTTGTATTTGGGGATGTACGGTTGAGGCAAGGTCATATAATCCACATGAAAAGATTTCGGACTCCAAAATGATTAGTAGTTATTTTATTGGTTATTCTAAGAAATTAAGGGGATATAAGTTCTATAACCCCCACACTTAGGTTGATTTTTGAGACAAGAACTGCCACATTCTTTAGGAATGTTGAGCTTATAGGTATAAATGAGATTACGGATATTGTCTTTGATGAGGAATCGATTACAAATCCTAGCATTGTCTCTATCGATGTGCAAGTCTCTACACCTATCATTGACTAGGAGGCGAATCAAGAGCCTCTACAAGACAATGTCGAACGACGACCTATTGAGAATGAATTGATTGTTCCACAAAAAAAATAACTCAACAACCACAAGAGCTAATGAGATATACCAGAGAAAGGAGAAGTATTATTCTAGATGATTACATTGAATTTATCCTAAAACATGAGGTGGGCATTGCGATAATGAAAGATGATCTAATTAACTCCCATCATGTTGTGACGAGTTATAATTCTCAAAGATGTACTGATGCCATAAATGAGTAAATAAAGTCCATAATGAATAATTACATATGGGATCTTGTCCCATTTCCTAAAGGAAAGAAACGCATTGGTTGTAAATGGATATTTAAGACCTAAAGGGATTCAAAGGGTAATATGTAGATATATAAGACATGTCTTGTCATTAAAATGATTTACATAAAGAGAAGGATCATATTTTAAATATAATTTTTATCCCATTTATTCTAAATATTCCTTGAGGGTAGTCATGACATTGATGGCTAATTTTAATATTGAGTTACATCATATGGATGTTAAGACCACTTTTCTTAATGGTTTCATGAAGGAAATGTTTATACGCTGCAACTAGAAAACTTTGTGTCAAGAGGCCTAATGAATATGGTTTACAAACTTAAGAAATCCATCTATGGGCTTAAGCAAGCGTATCAACAATGGTATTTTAGATTTCATCCGGTTAACACCTTTTTTTGTTTTGAGATGAATTTGGTAGACGAATGTGTATACCATAAGTTCTATGGGAGTGGATACATTTTTTTGGTTTTGTATGTCGATGGCATACTGTTGGCGTTTAATGACATAGGTGTATTGCAAAAGACCAAGAAATTTCTAGCAAAGAATTTTGAGATGAAAGATCTTAGCAGTGCCTCTTTTGTATTAGGCATAAAGGTAAATCGGGATCGTTCGTTAGGTAATCCAGGGTTTTCATAAAAGGTTTATGTCGAAAGGGTTCTGAAATGGTATTCCATGTAGAATTACAACTGAGAAGCACCCATGCTGCTAAAAGAGATAAATTTAGTCTCAATCAATGCCCTAAGAATGACTTTGAAAGATAACAAATGCAAAGTGTTCTATATACTTCAGTAGTGGGAAGTTTAATGCATGCTTAAGTGTGAACACATCTGGATATTAGATATATCACTAGGATTCTTGACATATATCAAAGTGATCTAGAAATTGACCATTGGACAACAACCAAATAAGTCATGTGGTACTTATAGAAAACAAAAGATTACATGCTCACATATTGAAGGTCAAACAAGCTTGAGATTAGAAGATATTATGACTCTAACTTTGTTGGATGCCAAGATAGCATGAAAGCTACATCAGGTTTTTTTCCTGATGGTTGGAGATGTTTTTCTTGGAAGAGTGCTAAGTAGATAGCTGTGGCCTCTTCCTCTATGGAAGTAAAATTTTTAGCGTGCTATATGGCTTCCACTTGCGGTATATGGTTGTGAAAATTTTAAGATGTTTAAGATGTTTAAGATGTTATGTGACAATAAAACTGCAATTCAGTATTCCAATAACAACCCATGTTCTAGAAAATTGAAAATTATCGATACTAAATACTTAGTTGTTAAAAAGAATGTACAAAAAGCAGAATTGTCTAAAAAGTACATCAATATAGACTTCATGATCGTAGATCCACTCACTAAGGCTTTACCACCTAAATAATTTCTTGAGTATGTTGCTTTTATGGGTGTTTTGTTAGATGATGATGTTTAGTTTTAGTGGGTATGTGTTACTTTATTTGATCTATGTATAGACACTTTGTTTTGGTTGATGGACCATTTTGACCATATGTTTTCTGAAGAAATAAAGTTTCACTTTGTCTACTTTTTTGCTTTGTTCAAGATTTGATCTCACTAAAGTTTTTAAATGGACCTGCTGGAAATAGGCATGTTAAGATCATATTAAATGAAATTATCAAGCTACATATCTACATCTTGATCCATATAGTTGGTTTTATCTGCATACGTGACCATTGAAGGCTTAGTTACGAATAAATATAATGAAAATCACTTTATCCTATGTTGGTGTGACTAATGGATCATATTGGTTATAAATACGTTTCATAACAAAAGCAATATTGAGCTCATTCCATTATTTTGCAATTTGTGGTTAAAGTCATACATATAGCCCAAGTGGGTGATTGTTGGATTTTTATTCAACGTTGGGCTTATATGTGAATGATACAAATTGCAGTTTTTAGTATAAATTAAGCTTGTATATAAGTGATTATATTTACATATAAATTATTTGGCTTTAATGTATCAAATTAGATGCGGACCCATATGTGTAGAGATTTTGGTTATTATAGACTATTGATGGACCGAATAAAAATAACCTGATAGATAACAAGTTAGTTGTCTATATAGAGGGTTATGATCCCTTGGTCATATATACTTCATCTTATTTGATTAACATGAGTCAATAGAGATTGATGAGTATATACCTAATCCAGAATACCACAGTACCACCAGTTGATTATTGTTCCAAACCTAGTGGAGTACAGTGGTTCCCATCATTATGGATTAAAGTGCGTTTTTGCATCATGTTATTTTATGAATCTTGATGAACTAACATGAGATCCTTTTTTATCTAAAGATTATATATTAATCTATCATAATATCCCTACAAGAGAAGTACATAAAACGAATATGAGAGGCTCCTTTTAAAAATAAGTATGCTGTTTTTGTTCTCTGTAAGAGAATTGTAACTAACTCAAAGGAACACTAAAAGAAAAGGGTAAACTATTGAAAACTTTATCTCCAATGACTTTAGTAGTAAATATTAATACTAGAACAGATAACTTAATGTCAATATTATTACATTTTGGATGAATAATGTAACACCCCTATTTTTACTACTAAAAATTTTCATTTTGCGGAAATGTTAATTACCAAAGATAATGGGTGTTACTGCCATACTCAATATAAGTCTAACATCTTCTACCATTCTTATACTAAGTACTAAGGATAAAATATTACTTTATTTAATTAACATGATTACAAAAGTTGGAATACATAGAATAATAGATAAGCATGGTGCTAGTTGAAAACAACCTCAACAGCATACCAAAACTCAAGAGAGAATTTACAGGAGGACATGAAAGTCCAAATACAATTGGAGACTAGATAACAAAAGAGACACCAGTTATTCCTACGTTTTCAAAACCAACTAACAACTTTCAACTGGACTAAGAAGCTGACTTGCAAAGTCCAATGCCTATTTAGTAGGCAGGGGCCACGAAAATGAAACCTTTAGTACTATAGTCCTAAGCAACCCTTTATACCAAACTAATATGATAAAATAGTATTGAACACATGCAAAGCATACAACTAATATGGTATACGGCATATACATACACATACGAGGATTGAGATATAATAATCATTTAGACAATCAAATTCCATCAAAGTCACGTACTATTTTTATTCATTCATCTGAAATAACTGAGATTACCAATGAACATCCCAGAGATACTCTTTAAAGTATGATTAGAAGAAAACCCTAACACAATAACCATAAGGCATCACAACCATCCATGGTATAATCTTAAGACATGCATGAGATGGTCAATATACAAAAATCATAGCAGATGAGTAGTAGTCACCAAATGACATACTGTTCATGCGTGTTCATTTAGAACGTAAAAACACTTATCAACTAAGCATCCCAAGATGCTCTCTGAAGCAATAATTAAAACACAACTCTATACCACAATTTTAACCTTCACACCATAATTCATGTCTCACTATCAATCCCAATCAATCACATACATCACAGGTATTCTCATAGGTATAATATACTCAAATCCACATCATCTCATGTATACTTACATGTATAATATAATAAAATCCCTAACATCATAGGTATACTTACAGGTATAGTATAATAAAATCCATAACATCACAGATATACTTACAAGTACAATATAATAAAATATATAACATCATAGGAATACTTACAGGTAAATTATAATAAAATCCATAACCTCACAAGTATACTTACATGTATAGTATAATAAAATCCATAACATTATATGTACGCTCACGGATATAATACCTACATAGGTAGGTACGAAGGCTACTACCGAAACCACAACTAGAAACAAGGCTATTACCGAAGCCACATGTAGGCACAAAGACTACTACCAAGACCAATCTAATATTTGATAATAATCATTCCAATCAAATAATATCATTTGCACTTTTAATTTACTCAAGGGCGATACAAAAATAACCCGGAGACATAAAAGTACACTAGTTATACCGGCACACAAGGCATCCAACCTAGAGGCATAACAACACTCTGGGCATACTCATGCATAAGAGACACAGTACCCTCCTCACCTCGAACGCCTAATCCTTAAGTATCAATATCCCCTATAAGGCCCGTAGGTCACCTATAGAGTAGACTAGGGCCTTACTAGGGCACTACCGACACACCAAAAATCCAAACAAATCAAGGACTCCTACCTAGTCTCTAAGATAGCTACCCCTAGAGAGAAACCATTTTCAAACTCAAGGTTTTCCACTTTGCGTATTAGTATTTAATAAGGTGATCATAGATGACCCTAAGGTCAAATGGTCCAAACCAAAGTCAAAGTCAACACTAAGGTCAACCTACCAAAAGTCTAAGGTCAACCTATGTCTACTTATTCACATTTGGTCACATTAGATCGAAATGACCAAAATGCCTCTAAGACCAATAATTATCTGATTATCATCCATTAAAATACTAAATTCATTTTAATTACTAATTTGTCATGAAAAGGCTAAAATGAAATAATTTAATTATTAATTAGGCAAGTTAAATTATTAGCTATGTCAAAAGACTATTTTACCCTTACACTTGTTTCTGCATACAAACCCCCATCATATACTTTTAAAATGTACAAAACACAATGTAACACCCTCATTTTTAGCACTTGAAAATTTCTTTAAAAACTTAGGGTGCTACCACCACACTTAGTATAAGTCCGATTCCTTTACCTTTCTTACACTAAGTGTTAAAGCTAAAACGTTTATTTGCTTAAATTAAGAATAACAATTGATAAGAAGAAGATAAACATTTCATTACAATATTAAATTGTTCGGATAAAAAAAGATTAAACAAAAGAGTTATAACTAACAAGGGAAAGAAATACATAAAGGGACACAAAAGTCCAAAAGATATCTAGATTAAAAGATTCTGGAATGGACACTGGATAGTTCTAACTCTCAACTCCTACCAAAATCCATCAAGCTATAACCTCAAAGTACTCATATAAGGTAAAAACTGTCCATTGAATAGGCAAGGGACCATAAAATGGAACCCATCTGTACAACGGTATTGAGTAAATCAATATACAATACTAAGCATGCAAATATCACATGAAATACATAGAAGGTAACACAAAGTATCATGTCATAATACGTTAAATAGTACATAACATAGCTAAGTGCCACATTCATACCATAATTGATAGCATACCATATACCACATGTCCATCACATCAAACTTAACCATATTACAACTATTTCATTAATCCAATTATACTGAGGGTGTCCCACGAAAAAAAAAGCACTAAACCATAATTAAGGTCTTTTACAATAACCACATTTATTCCACTTATAACATGATAAGGAAAGCACTAAGACATTTACCAAAAAATACACCACATGTAAATATTGCACGAATGCAATTAACAAATCAACATACCAAAACCAAGTAGTGCATAGAGGCAACTACCAAATCGACAAATCACAAAAATCCATTTAAATCCTTATAAAACAATCATTTCTATTTTAATTGTTTAAGGGAATACAATAGTAACTCGGAGACATATAAGTACACCAGTCATACTAGCACACTAAAATAATGCAGTATCCTCCCAACTTATAACCTAGAGACATACAAGTACTTTGGTCATACTAGTGCAACAAAGCAACACAATATCCTTCAATCATACAACACCTAATCCTTAAGTATCAATACCCCCTATAGAGCCCATAGGTCACCTATAGAGTAGACTAGGGCCTTTGCCTATATGTCGAAGCATCCAACGAAACCACCAAACCAATTGAGGCCTCCTACCTCGTCTATAGGGTAGCTAACCCTAAAGAGCAGCCATTTTCAAATCTCGAGGTATTCCACTTTAAATATTAATATCTTAATAAGGTGATCATAAAATATCACATAATGCACTATGATTCCAATTTCAAACTTAACTATTTTTCTTTTATTTTCAATTATTCTAGTCGACTATAAGGTCAACAATCCAAAACAAAAAAAATAAAAGTTAACACTAAGTTCAACCCAAGAATCTATTAAGGTCATCATAGCCTAATTATTCACACTTTTAGGCATAATAAGTCATAAATGAACAAAATGCCCTAATATGTTATTTACTCAATAATTTTCCACTTAAATATAAATTTTTATAAGAATTTAGAGAAATTCATGGTATGACTAAATAACATTAAAATAAGTACATCAATATAAAATTTCAATTCTATAATTTTTTTTGCATTGACAAAAATACCATTTTTCCTCTAAATCATAGTTAAGCTCATTTAGCACATAAAATTGTAATCATGCATAATTATTTTAACACAAATAACCCTATTTTAATATGCTATCATACATATATTTAACATAACCTTGCATAAAAATACATAGTCACACACTTAGAGAAATTAATAACAATACATGGTGCATGCATACTTTTTTATGAGATTATAAGAAATCATAAATTACACTTAAGCATAATATGAGCAACTCTAAACATGCTATCACATGAATTTTATATATTTAGTAGGAGCATATGAGTTACCTCTTTCCAAGAAAAAATAGAAAAATAACACAAATATCATCCAAAAGACTATCAATGCTTTCGAAGAATAAAGACACAAGATGAGAAGACAAAAGATGACAACCTTATAATTTAACCAAAAATATAACCTTCTTTACTTATTTAAAAAAAATAAAGGCTAGATAGAAGGAAATGTAGAAGTGAAAACAAGAGAATAAGGAGAAAGAAAGGAGGATGGGTTTTGGCTATAAACTTAACAAAGCTTAAGAATACTTAGTAACCAAAACGAAGAAAGAGGTGGGAGAAAACAAGAGAAGAAAATGAGAGAAATGCTGAATGAAAACAAAGCAATACAAATGGTGTATAAATAGGGGATAGAGAAACCAAAAATCTGCAGCCACAACAGAAGGGAGAGTTAGCTTGTTCAACACTTGAATGATAAAGGAAAAGGTAGTTGAGTGTGTAAGGTGGTGGATTGTATTTAGGTTTAATAAAGTTATAAAAACCAATCAATCAACCAAGGGATGGGGGGAGGTGAAGGTATGCAGGTCCATGGTAATATTTAAGCATGCGGAATGTAAGTGAAGAAGCTTGAGTGCAAGAAAAGCTAAAGTGGCATAACTAGCATAAGTAGAAAGTGTATGAAAGTGGCTTTAATTCAAAATTTAGTTGAATGAATAAGAAAATGTTCCAATTGATACAAAATATAGATTATTCCGTGCATGAACAGTAATTTTAGGATTTATAGATTATTTTTAGTGGTGGATAGATCAATAAAGAGGATAAAATTAATAAAAATAGTAAAAAAGCTCATAAAATTACTAAAATTTATGAAAACACATAAAATAATATTTTCAACTTAGATGTAAAATTTTATGACCTTAAAACAAGATTTGATATACAAAATATTAAAATGGCAGTTAATTAACATGCTTACAAGGTAATTACTAACATAAATACCAAAGTTATTCCTAAAATCACAAAACTTTTCAAATCATCTTATTTACTCGTTTAAAACCTAAATATAATTTTTCATAATTTTTAACACATATTTCATATGATATTTAGCTAACATACCTTAATTATATATTTTACATAAAAATTTAAAAGGGATAACAAATACAAATAAAAATTAAACCAAACTTTTTATATTTATATTTAAACGCATTTTGGACCTAAATAAAATTTCATAAGAATATTTTACAAGGTTTAACTTAAAATTTTACATATATAAATAATATTTTATAAGCAAAGTGCATCTAGCCACAAAATAGTAATTACTACATAATCACCCAAAACAATCTTGAGGCTATAAAATATTCTACAATCATTTATGTAATTAAGTACATATAATTATAACTAGTTAAAAATGGGGTATTACACACATGATCGCATAATCAACTATAGATAATACATATTAGATATGATTTTTAGGTTAAATATCATAATACACTAAAAATGACTAAATTTCCCCTAGGGCACATATCCATAATAATTATTTCAAAATTATATTTAAGCATGCTCAACCTATTATTTTATACATAATTATCATACAAAATATTTTCCCGTCATTAGAATCATTTTAATCATATTTTCGTATTCGAAATATTTTACATAAGATAACATGCTTATTTTACCAGCTTTCATGATAATAACAATTAACACATAATTATAATGTAACAAATCATGCTTAACATATTTTATACACTAAAATCCCTAATGTATTATCACACAATATGTATCATTTTAGTATGGTATAACGGTTACTTGAATTTAAGCAAAAATGTAAAATTAGCGATATCTACTAAAATTATTAGGTCCTGCTAATCAAAATTTTGTACCTAAAAATAATAACAAAATTAACCAATTAATATCTATCAGATAAAATAATAATTATTATATAAAAATTATTTTTTTTAAATTTACCAAAATTCCCTAACATTTAATATGGGTACCAAAAATTTATAAGATAAAATAATTCACTCATGATGCACATGTAGCATGAGGACTGCACGAACGAGGGCTTGCACGTCGCCGGATGGCTGCAAGGGTGAGGCAGGGAGAGGTGGCAGCAGGCGGTGGAGATGGTGGTGATGGTGTTGGCCAGCGGAGTGGGTGGTAGCTAAGGGTGGTGGCTAGCTACGAGAAAGGTGGCAGTGGTGCTGTAGGTGGCTGGGCAGGAAAGGGAGTGCAGAGGAGGAAAGGTTGTGCATGGAGGTGTTGGTGGTCAGTGGTTGCGGTTGCGGGAGGCTACATTGGAGGGTGATGGGTGGTGGTTGTGGACCGTTGGGTTGATTGGGGTTGGGGTTGTGGTGCTTCTATTGGGGTGGTCGAGAAGTGTAGAGTAAAAATAGTTTTTATTTATTTATTTTAGGTTTAGTTTGGACAGATTAGGGTATCAGATAAAAAAATCGAAAAAAATAATCCAATCTAGGATAGGTTTAATAAAATGGAAATGAGTAATAAAAATAATTGAGGATAAATTTTAAAAATTATTTTGGCTTACAGATCTACGATTATTAGTAAAATAATTAGAACAAGATTTATGAGTATAAACTAAAATTAAATTAAATAACCAAGTTTCTATCAAATTTTAACTTGGTTAAATTATATATAAACCATCGTAATAATACAAATAGTAATAACATGTTTAATACTAAACCTCCTAAAATAATAATTATAACTAATCACATGTAATTATTAATTATTAATTAAGGTTTCTAAAAATGGGGTATTACAAATAATTTGTGGTGGTAGTATTCGGTTTTGAAATCTTATTAGTGACAGTATGTCACTCGTGATTACAGAGGAAAAAATTATTTCTGCCAAAATTGCTGGGGAAATGAAAGGGGAAAGCCAAAAATAAAGTATAAATTTTATTACCAATGGCATGTTTTTAATCATAAGAGTTTCACCAAATAAAAGAAATACTGCAAAATTTAGGCAAGATCTCTCCTGGTAAAAATTTCACTACCTTATTAAGGCTTATTACCAACAACACATATTCAGTCATAATCAATAAAATTCTACCCCTTAAAGAAAGAATGTTTCCCACCTTTTTTTTAATCCTTTTTTATAATAATAACTAACAACATGTCATCAATATATATATAGTAAAATTCCAATCCCACTTTTCAAATAACTTATAAATAGTACAATGTAAATAAATATTAAAAATTATCCCCACATTTTGTCAAGTGTTAATAATATTTTTTTTTAAAAATAAAGAATCATTAATATCTTTTATTATTTTTAAAAGAAAATTAAAATGTTGTATTTCAATAATAAACCTATGATACACTAATGAATGCATATTAATAATATAATATATCTTATGTATAATAAAATACACATGTTTAATTAATTTATTAATACCATACATTTTTCTTATCCTCACACTCATACATGTCTTTATTCATTTTATCTTTCACTTCATATATTTTTTTTCATTATATTATTTCTATGTTTATTTCATTTCATTTTTAGTTATTTTATATTTATTATATTTTTTATAATATTTGTATATATTATATATTGCTATTTTTATATTTAGGTATGATGCATTTGGTCAGAGCATTATCATACTCACCAAAGAGCTCCCATTCTCTTTAGAGCACCCCTTCTTATTTTACTACCTCTCCTTCTAATTGTTAGTGTTTATGCAATGTTTTGCATAATTATTACAATATTTATGTGATAAGCATTTATTGTGGTAATATATATATATATCTTGTGTTATCACTTTAATATATGCTAATATTGTATGAATTATTATTAATGAAAAAGATGTTTTAGTATATATTCTTAGAATATGAATATGTATTTGCATGTTAATGAAAATGTGTTATTAGTAAAAAAAATATATTTTATTAGTATAAATTTACTGGAGAAAGTGGACTTGATAATTAATGTATGATATCATGTTATTTTTTTAAAATATTTCTATATTATAGTATAGGTTATATCTTGGTTGAATTGTAATAGTATGTCATATTATGTTGTATTTTGAGAGTTTTTCTCTATAATAAAAATTTCTAGTGTATATAAATTATTGTATATTAAACGAATTTATAATGCAGGAACATCTCTAGATCACTCTCAATCTTATTTTTCAAAGGATGAGAAAAAAGAAGAATTAGCATACTTGGAGATGGAACCCATTATACTTGAAAATTATTATGCTTCTAATGTTTTGCCAAGTAATTCTCGCAAGTATTATATATGTTTGCAAGAAGTTTATACTATTCAACATCTTTGATGTACAAGATAATAACAATGGCATTACAAGTATTACAAAATACATGGAAGAATAAGGCTACAAGACATAAAGTTGGATTTCATATGTTAAATATATGTACGTATTACATTATCAAAGTTTGTATATTTTTGTTATTTTGTTATATACTTTGTAATCCTTGTAAATTGTCATTGTAACTCTTTAAATATATGCTTATACTATGCATTAAGAGGTTAATTTCATTAATAAGGACCGAATGGTGGGCTTGTTAATGAAATGGGTCTATATGGGTGCATGTATATAAAAAGCTTGTACACCTTGATCTCGATAGATCATGTTGAATCATAATGAAAGGCATTTGCTAAAATCAAGAAAGAGAGCAACACCAAGCCATGTGTGTTCCTTCTTCTTCTCTTCTCCTTCTTCGATTGAGAGGTTTAGAGAGTAGTAGATAGTATTCTTGTGAGAAATAGAAGATTTCTCTTTATAAGGCTTACAATCTCGGATTAGATCTTGCCATCTTCCAAGTGTTATTCGATGATTCCCATCAATTTCTACATCAATCAAAGCTTTGGCTACTTTGCAATACTTGAGGCCTATAGAAAAAGTTCCTGGAAATGTTGAAGATTGTTTGGTGATGATCTTCTACATCAATTTAACTTGCATAAAATTTTATCTAATGTGAAAAAAGTTAAAATTTTTGCTATAAAATTTAACTATGGTGTTATATAAGAAATAATGTTTGCTAAATGAATTTGATAGGATGTGAGGTTCATTAAAGCACTGCCATACTCTGTAGAGAGTTGTCATTCACTTAAGAGCACCAACATTCTTATTGTTTTGTTGTTGTTACAAAAATACTTGTTAGTATTTAATTATTTTATAATGTCTATTCAATATTTGATACTATTGTAGAAGTAGAATATTTGGTTTGTTTCATGTTTGGTTGATGCGATCGTTGCATAAAAGTATGTTAGTATATGAAACTAAATAGATTATTTATTGTTGAAGTATTTTTTATTGTTAGTATAAGTTTAGTTTATGCTAGCTTGCATTATTTATTTTTAGTATAATGTGTTATGTGTTTATTTAATAATTTAATATTAGCAAGTGTTATGTGTATTTTCGTATACAATGCTTGAATGTGTCATGTGTACTTGGGTTATATGCTAGTACATGGATGTTAGAACATTAGTATATATTTTCTAAGATATTTAGTATGCTAGTATAGTATATATATTGTTGTATTTATAAATTAGTATTTGTACTCTTTAAGGATCTTTGAGAGCTTGGTATTGGATTTCATCCTATATTTTGGAGTGCGAGACGATCAAGGAAAGGTGTTGGCCGCAGACTTCGGAGGGAGAGTTCTGGCCGCACATTACTTATTTGAATTATGCATAGATAGATACAACACAGGTGCAATACTGGAAATCACAGACGAAGGAACAAGCAGCATCATTCAATGAATGTTTGTAGGAACAACAGACAACGTTTCAATGACGACAAGAAGAATTTTTGTTCTTCTATTATTATTATATATATATATATATATTTAGTTAATTAACATATTTTTAATATTGATTTAGTATCTTACTTTCAAGTGTATTGATCTACATCAATACACAGGGACGTCCACGAGACACGGGACGACACAAATAAGTCGTTCTTGTAGATCGGCGGTTATTGGCGTATAAAAGGTTTTCTTTATTCAAACTTGGGCTGAAATGTTCACGGCCGAACACCAACGTTTCAATTGTATTTTCAATTTCCGAAGCGTGTGCATAGCGTAGTACCTGGCGTGATTAGAGATAGCAACGGAAATGGACCGAATCTGGGCTGATCCAGCCATATTCAAGTCCTGATCCTTTTATATTATTTAGATCCTAATCCAGATCCGTCAAATTTCAAAAGTTCATATTCAAATCCAGATCCATCGGATTTAGCGAATAAACAAGTCATAAACAAGTCCGACTTAAAAAATAATTAATAATCTATATAAATACAAATATGTTTATATTTTATATAATTTAATATGTATTTTTTGTTAAGAAAATCCTTCATATAAAAAAATAAATATATTAAAATGGTTACGTTAACTTTTTAAATAGTATTTTAATACTTTTAGAATATAATATTGTACATATTGCTTATAAAATAAATATATAAAATAAATTTTAAAAAATAAATAAAGAGTTCAAATTAATAAGATTATGACAATAATGACAAACATAATATTAGTATATTTATATATATATATACAAACACACACATATATATACTAAACAGGTCTGGTGGGTCGGGTCTAGGTTTCGAACTATTAAAACCAGACCCAGATCCATTAAGGTATATATGGACCTAGACCCGACCCATATTCATTGGGTCAAAAAATCATGAACCCATACCAACTAAAAATAAGACTAGTCTAGCGAGTCTTACTCAAGTCCGAGACCCATTGCCATCCTTAAACATTATGGCCATTTTGATGCTTCACTACTAAAAATATGTCACTAGTGATAAGAAAATTAAATTCTAAATTTTAAAAATTCAATTGTAATGTTTATTCTAAGGGCAATTAATTTTTCACAGACAACCTCTAAATCTACCTATTCCCTTATTCATGGCATGAAATGGAGTAGTGGCCATAATAGTTTATTTAGATTTGTGAATTATAATAAGGATAAATACTAAAAAATAATCTAGATAAAGAAAATATAAACAAATCGAAGTAAATATTTTTAAATTTTATTTTAATGACTTTGATCAAACATTAGTGAATAGAGATAAATATTTTAAATTTATTATTTTGATCAAAATAAATATATAATAATTTTTTTAACTCTGTTATCCAAGAAGCGAAGGTTAACTAAAGTCAACTGATGTACACATTTTAACTCTAATTTATTTAACTAAAATTCGTTTCCAAATAGTCAATTGATTACCTACTTTAACCCTTAACCGGACCTTTTATTTGTTGCCCGGAATGAAATTAAGGAATTATTTTGGAGTGACCGGCGGGTAGGAGATAACCCTCTTGTCAATCATGCGCTCACAGCTGTTAATGAAGTCGAGATGCAGTTGAAAATAAATCACTCGATTTACAGGAATCTAAATTGAACGTGGGACCTGTTCCAATCTAAATTACCAACCAAGAAACTTGAGGAGATTGCTGCAACCCGTGTTCTCGGGGATCCTAACAACAATGACATAGTTGTTTGGGGCTTCGAGGTCGACGGGGTTCTCTCCCTGAAATCAGCTATCGATTTCCTTGAAAAGAAGGATATTCCCATATATATCACCCCAATGGAACTTGTTATGGAAGTTGAAAGTAGGAGAAAGGATCAAGTTCTTCCTGACCTGACTATTAGCACGCAACAGTCTGCTCAGAAATGCAGAATAGGCGAGAAGGGAAAAAAAGCATGGACTCTTCGTGTCTCTTTTGTAACCATGATCGGGAGGGAATTACATATCCTACCGTCGTGATTGTCTTTTCGCCAAGGAAGTTTGGAACATGCTGCTTCCTCCTGCTGATCCATGTGAATCCTTTTTCACCGCCCCACTCTATGATTGGCTGTGGCCTGTGGGATAATATCATCTCCTCTGTGGCGTGCTGGAGGTTATAGCACTGGCAAAACCGGAAAGTTTACATTTGGGGGGGGGGAACCAATACGGCCAACAAGAGCAGCACACCATGGATCAATGCTTTTTCAAATAGCGAACAAAAGGCTTGGAATACTCTTCTACCTATTACTGCTCAAAATCAAGATAGGCCCACGGCGGCTCTTAGCTGGGACCGTCCTCCTCTAGGGATTCTGAAAATCAGTGCGGATGGGAGCACTTGTACTAATCCAGGGCTTCTTTTGGCTCGGGGTGTAGCTCGTGATTCGGCGGGCACTTTGATCTTCGACCTCGCCTCCAACTTGGGGTATGGTGCCATCCATATGGCTGAGCTCTGGGCCATCTGGACGGGATAAGATGACGCGTTTAACAGGAATTTTAGCATCTGTTGTGTTGTGACTCCCGTGTAGAGCCGGCAAAAGTTGATCCGACCCGAAAAATCCGACGAATATCGACTCGATCTGTCCGAAATTCGATCCAATTTTATCCGAATAATAAAAAGTCTGAAACCTATCCGACCCGATCCGATACATATCCGATATCCGATATAACCCGAGAAATCATAAGCTCGAAATAAACCCGACCCGACCCGTTATTCACCCGAAACCCGATATAACCCTAAAAACTATAAATTCGAAATGACCCGACCCGATCCATTATTTATCCGAAATCTTATACTATTTGAAAAATTATAAACCTATAAAGATTCAATTTGGTACTACCCAAAAATTAACATTAACACATAACTCAAATATTTTTAAACTTCATAAAACATGAAATAATGTAGATGTACAACTAATTCATACTAAGACTTACATCAAAATCTAGAAACAATATACTTTCATAAAATTTATATCACTTATCTATATACAAATACAATATCTATTGATAACAATAGAAATAAAAGTAGAGAAAAAAAGAAAAGAAAAACACTACTATGTCATTTAAAGATTAGTTCACTTCCATTATTCCATTTAGTACCATAAGATAATAACAGTGCAGTCTTAAATACAATATGTTAGTATCTATACGGCCATACCTTATAATATAGCACCTACAACATCATAGGAAAGTAGGAAAAATTTGGAGTGAGAATGTTAGTTATTCATTTTAAAAATTGAAGATTAATATTTTTTATTACATTAACAGTGTTAAATAGTAAGAAGTCAATATTAGTTGGTCTTTTGTCAATAATAGTCATTATTACTTACTTTATCTAATTTTTATCTTATTTAGCTTGATATGATCTAATCAAAATATATAATAAAAAACTAATATGTTGTTATTATTATTTTTGCCATAATTGATATTCATTGATTACTATTATTATTGTTATCATTATTTTTGTATTATTATTATTATTATTATTATTATTATATGATGTTGATATGATATGATCAATCTCTTTTAAAAATAATATGAGAAGTACAACCTTAGAAGTCTTCATTTGTTATCAATTATCAATGACTATTATAAGTTAATATCATGTAAGTTATATCTTAACATAAAAAAAAAAAGTGATACGATTTGAAAACTTTTAAATTTGAAACGTCAGATACATCTCCAAAGATAAAATAATGACAAAAAATTCTAAGGCCCCAAAAAAATTAATATAATAATTCACTTTTAATTGAATAAGATAAATTAAAATAAATGATCTCAAAATAATTAACTTTTAATAATATTTTGGAATAAAAAGAATGAAAGAAAGAAAATGACACAAGCATGACTCAAATATAAAATGACCTAAATCCAATCTAAATTTGATCCGAAAATATAATAATTCAAACTCAACTGAGTCTGATCCGAACCCTAACCGAAATTAGAACAACCTAAAATTATCCGAATCTGAGTCCATCCGATCTTAACCAGACCCGACCAGAGAGCTTAAAATGATCCGAAATTATCCGATACTGAGTTGATCCTAATCAAACCCGACTCAGCTCGACCCAATAAAATGATCCGAAATTATCCGAAACCGATATGACCTGATTATCATGTTATTCGATCCGATAATGACTCGACCGTCCGATTACCAGCTCTACTCCCGTGTAGTTGTTCGTCTCGTTCTCAACACTGTTTCCTTGACTCACCACTAAGCCAACATTGTGGAGGCCTGCCGTTTGCTCATGAAGAAGTTTACTTCCTGCACTTTGGTTCACAACCATCGTGATACCAGCTCAGTAGTTAACGGAACATCGAATCAATGGCTACACTATATCCCCTGTGGCACTATCCTGTTGGTTAATTTGCTCCTCACTCACCTTTAGGAAAAAAATTCAATAATTTAAGTATTTTTTATCAGCCAAATGGACATGCTTTGGCCCATGATCTTTGCTCCTAACACTTGTGCGTTGAAACTATTTGTTAATAAATATAAAAAGGAGTAAGTAGTGACACGACCTCACAAAGAAAAGTAGCATTTAAAAATCGATAAACTCGAAGAAAAGAATACTCAAAGTCAAAGAATTGAAACGACGAACTAAAATGGAGATAGGTAAGTGACATAATCACCCCCTGTACAGCTCATACAATCGAGCAATAAGAAAAGACTGCAAGAGAAAGAAGGAATCGAAAACACGTCGTATATACACAACAAAGCCAACACCAGTGACAGAAGAATGGGATTGAAGAACCCCAGATGGCAACCAAACACCAATTGGTATAACGTGTCGCCGCAAGCACGGTGCACACTGTTTATTTTATAAGTATTTTTACTATTTATTTAAATTAGTTAATTTTAAATTAGAATTATTGTGTGTGTGGAATATCTAATGATAACAAGACTGAGAACTAGTATATTGAGTTAAAAAAACTACATAGGATAGACGATGAAAACTAATATTAGTAGGTAGAGAAAACTACCATAAGTAGTTTTAACAAATTATAGTATTTAAGTATTAAAAAAAATGGTGATATTTTTGTAAATTTTGTGTATTTACATTTCGTCTTTGGAAACTATCTAATGTAGGTGGTGAAAATACTTTTAGTAGGTAAAAAAAACTACAATAAATCTCTTAGGAAATTATAATATTTGAGTGTTGGGAGGGAAAAAAAAGAAAAAGCTTATGACAATTTTGTAAATATTAGATATTTATGTTTTATGTTAGAAAATTACCAACGATAGGTAGTGAAAACTACGTTCAGTGGGTGGAGGAAACTATGGTAAATTTCTCAGAAAATTATAGTATTTGAGTGTCAGAAAAAAAATGTGGTGGTATTTTTATAAATATTGATATTCATGTTTCAAATTAGGAAACTAATTATATTAGGTGGTAGAAAGTACTCATAGTAGGTGACAGAAAATACCATAAGAATATATAAAAAAAACTAGTGCGGTTTTCACTATATATGCCCAGTGTATATTTGGGGAAAAAAATCTGCATATTGAGCCTACAAAGTTTATTTTGTAAAATATTATTATATGTTTTACTATAGTTATAGTTATATTTCATCATTATTGCTACATTATAGTTGTATTTATATTTCATCATAATAGTTGTTATATTTTATTAATACTAGTTTTGATATTTCATCATAGGTATTTTGATATTTCACTATAATTGTCTTCATATTTCATCAATATTAGTTGGATGTTTCCTGAGAAAACTAACTTATCATGTTTTACGATAGTTGTTTTCTAATTTTATCATAATTGTTATTATTTCACCATTTTTGGGGCAAGTAATGATAGTTTCATTACTTTCTAAAATGGAGCAAACTAGTACACACTATAGCCTCATATGAAGCACTTCTTCTCACTTCAAGTATACCTCACAAAGTTGACTCGACCATGCTAACCCACTTCGAATCTTGATCTGGATTTAAAAGTTTTAACTCAATCTCAACCCAATAATTCAAAATAATATGAATCAATCCGAAATCGACTCAAATTTAGTTAACCCGATTGTGACCTGTATTTGAAATGATCAAAGCTAAAATAACATAACCTAAAAAGAACTTGATTTGAACTTGACCCATACCTAGACAGAAATCCAAGATTGATCCGACCTTAACATGCTAACCTAAAATGACCCAACCAGAACCCTACGCATACCTAGACACAATGTCAAACTTAATCTAAACTAAAGTCAAATTTGATTTACAAAGGTAACATTTTATCTTATATAAATTGATGTATGAAGACCAATAAGCTATCATATTAATAAAATTTTATGTAAGAAAAAATATACAACCCATATAACAACAAACAAAATAAAACTAGTAAGACTTTATTCTATTTAATTTATTTTAATATCATACTAACATCGATTAGATTAAATTATATAAATTCCTATCATTATTATTATAGTTATCATCATTATCATCAAAAATTTTGTATAGTAAATATAATAATTATAATATGTATAATAACAATAGGAAAATTTATATTTGTATTTATACTGATAATAATGATTATTACATTTCTAAAGATGATAATAACAACAACGATGACAACGATGTTGGCAGCAACAACAACATCAACAATAACAACACCAAGAACAACAATTAAGTATAATAATAATAATAATAATAATAATAATAATAATAATAATAATAATAATTAGCATGATAATTATAATTATTATAACGATGATTGTACTTATGTATATAATAATATTTATAACTGTATTTATAGCAGTAGCTAAAACAATAATACTAATAATGATAATAATTTTGTGTTATTATTACATATTTTATGATAATAATTTATTATAGCATTACATATATTATGATAAAATTACCATAATAAGCATAAAAATAATAATAAATCACAAAATTTAATTTATTATTTGTATTAAATTGACAACAATCAATGTCAATGTAAGTTCTATATTAAATTAAATTGGCCCAAATCATATACAACCTAGAGTCTATAGACTCGAATCTACCCAACTCAAATACGACTTGATCTGGAGTTTGTAGATTAGAATCACACCCGAATCCAAAGAAATATGATGTGTTAGATAAAGATCCGACCCTAATCACCTTTTATCCAAATTGGACCTGAATCGAATGACACCTAAACCCAAACCTAACCCGATTACATAGCAACCCATTTTAATCTGAACTAAATTGACCCAACCTAAATATGATTTGTATAACCCATTTAACACTTCTACTTCGAAGGAGTCTATACAGTATGCTAGCAAGATATAATATTTACATTCATATATGAACCCCACCCTTACTAGTTAATTATTTCATAATACACTCTAAAAGATATAATTTTGTACAAAAATATTAACTAAAGATATATTTCATTTCTTTATTGTATTGATCTTTATTTATTATAAAATATTAGTATTTGTATTGATATTTTACTATTATTGAACTTATGTTTCACTTTAAAATATTTAAATCAAAAGTATAATAATATAGATAGGGAAGACCATGCATGGTTGGGTTAGATGAATGGACCATGGGATGATTTGGGGACATGGATAGTTGGATACTATTTATGGGTAGGATTAGATAAAAAATACATGTTTTGGTGGGTTAGGATTTTTGGGTTTAATGAATAGAGAATTGGTTGATAGGTTTGGCGTAGGTCATAGGGGCTAGCTTTCATTGATTAATGCTCATTTAACCCAAAACAAATAGAGGTATTCTTAATAATTTCTCACAAATAATGAACAATAAGTTAGTAATTGAATATCAAAACTTATTTTCTTCACTATTTTTTAACAATGAATTTTTCCACACATAGGTTATATATTATATGATTACACCTCCTCAAGTTACTCTTTTTACACTTAAAATAAACTAAAAAAAATCAATAAGATAAATCACATAAGAACTTAGCAAACTCACTGTAATACCACAACATAAAACACACCTTTTCTCCTTCATGAGTTTCGCATGAGCTTCATCAAACTTTTAATAATTAGATGCAAGTCTCGTAATCCATGCCTAAGTATGTTACCACCTTGTTTGGCCTATGAAACTCTTTTGATCCAAAATCCTTAAATAAATCAATGTTAATGTGATCTATAATCAAATAAACTAATTCCTCATGTGTCATGCATGCTTTGGCGTCAAGAGGTGCATGTGATTTGGTTTAAAACTTAAGCAAAATTAATCTATGATTTTAATGTAAACTTTAATTTATATTTAACTATTTATAAAACTATATTAAAATTGTATTTTTTTACTTTTTAACCCTAATTTTACTATGCACTTTTACAAAAATATTAAATAAGGATGTCAACATTCAAGCTCAAACCAAACTTTAAATATCAAAACAAGTGCAAAAATATAGACTTTAATATTTATTTTAATACTTCTTTTATATAAAAAAAAGTTATATTTTTACTTTTTAAAATTATCTTTACAATATATTTTTACAAATCTACAATCAATATAAAATTTAATCTTTAAGGTCAAATTTAATATCAATATTCAATAATTTTCATATTATATCACATTAGGAAAAGAAAAAAAAATTGTATGTGTACAATAATATAAAAGAAACGGAAAAATAGAATTATATGCTACAACTTACTACTTAAATGTTGTAAATTGGTCATAGGAAGTATTTTTTTTTATTTAAAATAATATATGGTTTATAAACCATAATTTCATTTCGAAAACTATAATCGAACCATTTAAAAAAAAAATACTAAAGTAAACTCTAATTTTTTAAACGATGGACCAAACTAAACCACAAAATATAGTTTAATTTATAGTTTGGAGTGTATTATGAATACCCCTAAATATAGGTGCCTATTTATAGAGGAAAAATAATAGTATTTATATATATATTTTTTATTTTCCAATAGTAAAATTAATGATAATCCATTTGAATTTTTTGTACAATTTTTTTACTTGTTTACAATCATACCACCACATTTTTTTTCCTTAATGCTTGTTTGGTATAGGGATAATAGGAGTATAAAATTTATTCTTTTATTTTATATATTTTGTATAATCTATATGAAATTAAATTTTTTTTCCAGACCAATATTCATTTTAGATTTTCATTTGATCTAAAATAAATATTTTATTACAAATATTACTATTATTCTTAAATAATTGATATAAAATATACAAAATATGAAGAAAAATATTTCTAGGTGATGGTATAAATAGTATGGAGCCCAAAGAATATGTTACTCAAAGCTTAATATATGTTACAACTTATGGGGATGAGGGCCTTGCAATAATTTATAGACAGGTAATTTTTTCTATGCAAACGACACATCTCACTCTGACTTGACATAGGCTGAGTTCTAAAGCCCTTCGAGAAATGAATATGGACAGCATAAGCCCACCGCTATAAATACATGTTGGGCTCAAAATGAGTGCCCAAAATTACCAACAAGTCGGCTTAAATGAAATATTAGCCCAATTAAGAAATCGAAGTCCAAACTAGCATGATACGAATGATCTAGAATATAATATAAGGAGTTTATTATATAATAGACTAAAAATAGTAGTGAGAAGTTAATGATAAATTGGATTAGATCAATGATGATTACAAACTACCATCCCAAAATATCTAATAATGAACCAAACTATATTTTCAACTCAACAAAAATCTTAAAAAATAAGGATAAAAGAGAAATAACTAATAAATGTTTAAAAAAATATCAAGATAAAAAGAAATTCGCGAGAATCATATAATTTCCTTCTACTTTATCTTTAAAGGTTCTGTCTTAAAACCTTTTATGCATACAAATAGGGGTGGTCAAGATTCATAAATGCCAATTATCACTCCCACCTCAACATAGATAGTATATATAAGGCTTGATATAATAATCAAGGTTGAAAAGGTAAGGCAGAGAGTAGAACATTTGGCTAAGATTTCCTATCTAGTCGTTAGCTGCTAAGTAATACTCAACTGAATCTAAGCACTGCATTTTGGATTGATTTATCTTTAGAATCATTTTGTTTTGGTTTTTTATTTATTTAAAAACATTGACTAAAAATATAGATAATGAAGGGAAAGGCTTTTACTAATTACCTCAGCCCACCTATCATCCCTTAAACCTTCATTTCCTATACTCAAACCTTCCTTCATGTTTCATTTATTCATTCTCTCCTTTTAGCAACACCAAAAACCAAATTTATGTGAAGAAAATGAAGCCTCATAGTTATGAATAATAAAGAGAAGAAGAGGTCAGTAGCTATGAACATGAAGATGATCGAGGAAATTTATCAAATCTTAACTATAATCTAGACATAGAGGTGTACATTCTTCATTTTATTTTTCACAATCACCTAGGGCTCCAATTGAAGAGTTACACAGAAATATACATGGAAATGTGAGGATCTCAGGCAAGCTAGTAGGATCAACATAATGTGTCTCACGCAGTGTATGGCTACTAAGGTGACAACCTCATGCACCTATTATCACTTTATGTGTCACCCTCGCAAACAATAGCAATCCACATGGACACCCCCTAGGGAATCAAACATTAACACAAACCCCCACCTAGAATGAAACACTCACATAAAACCCCTAGCCTAGAGTGACAACCTCACATAAACCCTCCCTCCCTATCTCACATAACTCACGCACCTTGCTTAATCCCCTATATTCAATACAATCATTCTTATCTTTATTTTCATAAATATTAATATATCTCAAATCAATTGATACTTGGTAATTTGTTTAGATTTTTTTAGGATATAGAACATATAAATCATTTCTTAGCTGCTATAATTATTATAGACTTTTCATGACAAATCAAGTTTTTTCTAATCATGATGATCTTGTAGCATGAGTGTATGCTATTATTAGAATTTGTATAATGGTTTTAATCATAAAAGTTTCGAGGAAAGAAAATGTGAAGGGATCCATAAGTTTATTACTTAGAACTGAAAGAGGGGTACATACATATGTACTCGGTTTATGGAGGGTGATAATGCATGAAATACACCTTTGAATAAAATTTATTTCCCATTTAAGGTTATTGGTGTTGAAAATACTAATGGAAGATGGGAAGTAGTTGTTAATGACGAAACGCATGATCAAGATTTGGTAAAATTTCTTGAAGTACATGCTTCGCGCGGTAGGGAGCATAATAAATGAAGATGTAAAGTTTGTTTCTAATGTTACCAAAAGCCAAATCAGGCCCCAACACATATAATTGCCTCTTTAGAAAGAGTTTGTGGGAAATGTGAACAAGAAAAGACATATTCATAATGTCAAAAAATATAATATATTGAATGAAATGGATGGAAAAACAATTTATAGCATGCCATGAGTATATTGATAAAAAAAAATTATTATTTTTAGCAGCATCAAAGTGAGTCAGAGTCAGATATTCGAAGTGAGCTTCTCTTTGTGCTCCCTATATCAATTAATATTATACACACATTTCCTTTTGGCCTTAGTAATGGTTTTCACACATAAGATAAATACTTGTAAGATGAATTTACTTGAGATTGTAGGATTAAGACCTACATAGATAAAGTTCTACTTTATTCTTTTTTTATATGTCATGTGAAATGGAAGAAAATTATACATAGGTACTTATAAATTTCAATATTGTGATGGATATTCCAATGCTTTTGACCACCATTATCATTGGTTGGGAACTTAATATAATTTCATCTGTAAAATGTGTCTATCTGACTTCAATATCTTTCCTATGTTATTTCATGTAAATAAGAATGTAAATGATAAGTGTAATAAAGCTCAGAGTGAAATGTTCATGTATATTTTTATGCCCTAATGGATAAAAATTGTTTAAGAAAATGCTAAAGATGAGGAAACAGATGAAGAACGCTTCTTATCATTGGAGACTGATTACATAAGCATGTTATGCCTACGTTCTAATCTAAAGATAGTTTTATTAATTCCATACATTTTTTCAGGGTGCAAAAAATATGTATGGAATATAATTTCACTACCACGGAAAGGGGTTTTAATAACGGTTATTTTATAGTTTTAATAACCGTTTTCAACCGTTATTGAATTGCCCGTTATTAAATCTTTAATAACGGTTCATAACCGTCATGAAAAGTACACAAAAACCCACGAATATGTGCATAATCTTTAGATTTAATAACGGTTTTTACTTAAAAACCGTTATTAAAACCGAAGGTTTAATAACGGTTCTTAAACAAAACCGTCATTAAAACCTAAGTTTTAATAACGGTTCTATGAGAAACCATTATTAAAGCATAGGTTTTAATAACGGTTTTCATAGAACCGTTATTAAAACTTAGGTTTTAATGACGTTTTGTTTTAAGACCCGTTTATTAAAACTTAGGTCTCGGCCCCCCATTAAATAATTATAATATTAAATAAATAATTATACTAAAAATATAATATTAATAATAATAGTAAACATGTAATAATTACCAAATATGCAATCACACCATAATTTCAATCAATCTATAATTGGTATATATGCATGTCTCAATACACCAACTATACTTAGGAATAAAAATTAGTGGGCATACCACAACTTGGTAGCTCTACACCCCAAAGTAAAGAGTTCACAGATCTAGGCTGGAAGACTGAAAGATGTAGACGAAATACAAACCTAAAAATTCATGTAGAATATATAGATCGCTACCTAATACCGAATGAATGAGTGCACGTGCTTGGCCATTGGTCTCTAACTTCATCAATTTCATCAACATTATATTTCTCGTCTTCTTCACTTGAACCCTTAAAAACTTCAATTTCATCATCATCATCGTCTAAGTTCCTTTGTCTCGAAGATCTTCAATTTTGGAGGTACCTAAAGCTCTTATCTCATCCATAATTACAATAGAGGATAAAGAGATAAACAATAACTGAAAACATGTATTACCCTACATACAAAATAATACAAAGGTAGGCAACATGTATTACCACTTTAATAAAGAGGTTATATAACACCATCATACCCTAGAATGTGAAAAAGGTTTTCAGGATAGTCTAAATTAAAGGTTCAATTTGTATGTAACAAAAAAAACCTCAATTTAGAGGCCAAAATGGCCTTTTTTAGGCTCCGATATTTCCCAAACCTGCTCTACCGATTTTTCGAGTTGTAGATCTCGAAAAAATACCCAAAATCGCCTCCTAGATCACCTAAATCCGAGGTCCCATGAAAAAGTTATGACCCTCGAAAGTTTACAGTTGAATCTAGCTCTAAATAACCTCAATAATGTCTTCTCTTTTTTTTTTATTATGGTTGTATCTCTAAATAATGTTGAATCTATATTCTCCATACAAAAAAATACAACAATAATATGTAAAGGTCTCGTCCAACACATGAATTTGTTAATATATAGCAATAACGCAACAAATTCAACAACAAACAACAAAATTTTCAGCCAACACATTCAACAACACATTTTCGAACGAAACCCTGGCGACATGCATTTATATAAGTAGATAAAAAGTTACGAGAGGAAGAACAAACACATACATAAAGTGATCTAGCTAAAAACACGACGGTGAGAATGTTGAGAGAGGCAAGGGCTTCAAACACGACGGAGGATGAAGGTGCAAGTGCCAGCTAGCTTCGGAACAATGGCAGAGGCGTGGTGGAGAGTTGGCGGTGCGAGGGTTTCCTTTACTTGAGAGGAGCCTGGTGGTGCGAGTTGGTGGTGCAAGGGTTTGCAAGGAGAAGGAAGGAGAGCAAGAGAACAAAAGTGCAGAGAGTCTGAAAACTTTGGCACGAAACAGAACCGAGCGAAATAAAAGTTTGATTTTGGGGTTTTAATAACGGTTCCTAAGAGAAGCGTTATTAAAACATCTTTTAATAACGGTTCTTCTAGGAACCGTCGTTAAAAGCTTCTGACTTTTGACAACGGTTCTAATATGAATCGTTATTAAATCCTCTTTTAATAACGGTTTATATAAAACCGTTATTAAAACATCCGTCCAAATTTTACCGTTGCCCTTTTAATAACGGTTCTTAACTAGAACCGTTATCAAAACTTCCCGCCGATTAATTTTCACGCGTTTGACAACGGTTTTCGAACTACTGTTATTAATGTCCCGTTATTATTTCCCGTGTTTGTAGTAGTGTTTATCATTACATGTACTTATTACTTATGAACATTTTTACACAATGAAATATTTACATATGTTAATTACTCTAAATAGGGTGGAAGGTGTTCTTAGATCATTGAAAAGGTTCTTGGAGACATAAAAAAGCAACTTAAACACTATTTTTACTATAGATTCACTTATTCTTTGACTTCTAACATCATACATTAGATGATTGCTTGAGAGACAGCTATTCAATATTCCTCATTATGCAACTAGCATAAGTTTTACCAATTTTAGAGGGTATGTAGATTTGTTTATATTGGAATTGAACTATAAAAATGAAAAAGAAGTAAAACATGAGCACTAATGAAGTATTATGTGGGTGTTACATGTGTCGTATGCACATGATCCCATGTAGTCATGAAATCAATAATTACATGCATAATTTCACTCATATCCCCCTATAATATATCCATCCTTTTTGGAAGAAGGATTTTATATAGATGGTCTAATTTTTCCACTAATACTACTAGATTCGATCAAGGTTTAATCTCATTTACTCAATATTTATGTGGAAGTTATTATACACTAGCCACTTGTAATAAAAAAATCATTTCACTTGAGAAATATTCAATATAGCTATTCTTTATAGAATACCACCATATGAGCCTAAACAAATAATGGAGGGATCATCTATGAGATAAATCCACTAAAAGAGATCCCTTAAGTTGGGAGTATACATATGAAAGGTTTAGTTAGATCATCTTTGAGCAAAATTCATGGTCAAACTTATAAGCAAGACTAGGTTCGCAGACAATAGTCATCATTCATGTCGAATATTTCATTGGGCTAGATATAGTTTCCATATATGAGATAATTAAATCGACATGTAATACCATATATTTATAGCTGGTATAATGCACAGGAAGACATGAATTGTGCCTTTATATTAATAGCATATTTTATGTTTGGGGATAAGAACAAGTGAGTTTGAATCTATTAATAGTTTTACCATGAGGTTCAAGAAAGGTGACAAGTGTATGAAATTGTATTTCAATGTAAAATGATTGATTATCTCATTATAATATTGTTCACTTGGAAAGGGTATACTCTGTAAACACATTGGATGGAAATATCAGATGTTGGTCATGTAACTGGAACTCGATATAATGTACTAATTACATGGTTTTCTCGAGTTACCTATTCATTCCTACTAATAGTGGCATAATATGATACAAAAATTCTTAAAGATGAAGTAAACGTATGTGTAATCCCCTAAAATTTTAGAAAACCTATAATTTTGATATATAACTTTTATTTGAAATAAATTAGATTTTAAAATTATTTAGTTTAATTATTTTATGGATTTTTGAGTATATAAATGTGGATAGGAGTATTTAATAAATTAAAAATAAATATTTTGTTATTTTATCTTATTATTTTTATTTAAATAATTTTCCAAACTAATATTTTACTAAAATTATCTTTTTTGAACCAATACATTAAATTATATTGAATTAAATTATTAAATTAAATAATTTATCAAAAATATTACATTTTATTATTTTCTAAACTAAATTAAATTATTTTCCCATTTTCCCATTTTCCTTTTTCTTTTCCTTCTCCCTTTTCTCCTTTTTCCTCATTTCTTTCTTTTTCTTTTTTTTTCTTCTTCTCTTGGCTCAGGCTGCCAGGCCTGCCTTCCCCTCCTTGTGCGCTTGGGCCGCTGGCCCATTCTCCCTTGCCCTAGCTGCATTGACACCGACCAAGCCCCCTTCCTTCTTTTCTTCCTCCCTTCCCTAGCAACCGGGCCGACCTAATGTTTGTCCTCCCTACACCAGCCCGCTTCCTCCCTCTCCATTTCTTTCTTCTTCTTCTTCTTCCAATGCCTCAACCCAGCAGCCCCAACCCGTCATCATCGCCATGACTACCACCGCCTGCAACCTCTCGCTGCCACCAAGCCTGTAACCACTGCCACCACTTGCCTCTCTCTCTCTCTCTCTCCCCCTGCCTTTTTTTTCCACCATTTTGGAACCGAGCAGCCATGCACCCCATCCCACATGGCCACCCTTTCCTCTTCTTCATCTCCCTCTCCCTGCCACCCTACCACATCTATGCCACCCTAAACGCTGCCACCGGCTGGCCAAATGCACCCTTATCCTCCCTATTCTTTTCCTTTTCCCTTTTAGCTTTTTTCTACCCCATCTTTTTAGCCCCTTACCCCCCGATCTCCTCTTTCTCTCATTTTCTTCCTCCCATCTTTTCCCCCTGTTTTGTGCACCATTACCCCTCCGCCACTTTCTCCGCCACAACCCACAGCCTTCAGTGCCTCCTGCCACCTTCTACTACCACCCTACACCACCACAATACACCCTTTTAAGCTATCTCGCAACCCCTTCTACCTCCCCACCTTTTTTTCTACCCATTTTCCCCCTTCTCAGCAGCCCCCTTGCAACCCCACCATTCTCCGCCATTTCGGTCCGCCTCTGCCGCCACCCAAACCATTAGTCCACTCCGTACAACCTCCTCTACCCACCCCATACCTTTCTTTGGCCAAAACAAGCCCCCTCACCCCTCCATTTCCCCTCTCTTTTCCTTCCTTCTCAGACCGATCCCCTCCTGCAGTCCACTTTGCCACCTCGCCTCCGCCGCCCTTGGTCGCCAATAACCCATCACTAGCCGCCACCTACACCCCTTCTTCACTCCTGCACCCTTCCCTTGCCTCCAAACCTCCCCCATCTATCTTCTTTCCTAGCCCCAAACCACTAACCTGAAAATAACCAATTTTCCCTCCTTTCACCCCCTCTTCAAGCCTTCCTCCTTTTTAATTTTTCATGTAGCTCATGTTGCATGAGCAGTATGGGCTGCTGCATGCTTTAGTATTTTAGTACAAATTTTTTAAGGTATAATATCATTTTAAGTTAAGTGTTTCATTAATTAAAATTTTTAAAGTTTTATGCTTGGATTCTTATTTCTAACATGATAAGTTTTGATACTATTTTTAGGTGTTGATTTTGCTATTTAAAGCTTGAATCTTTAACCGAGATATAAATAAGGTTCAATTTTTATGGGAACTAAGGCAAACGTTAAACCCCACTTAAATGCATGGATAAACGTATATTATTTTTAATATGTTATTATGCTTGATATTTGTGGTTTAATATAATATATATATATTTTCTTTTATTGATTAATAAAAAGGAAAGTACGCTAGTTTACGTGCTATATGTGGAAATATTACTTAAGGAAGGAGTTGGGTTAATAATGAAAGTGTTAAGTACTTATCCATGTTATTTTATGTTATTGTGACCATTTATGTATGAATAATATTATTGTAAGCCCTAGGGGCATTTTAATAATGTTTTTGTGCAAGAATGTGGCCTAATATATGTGGGTGTTAATAAGTATTATATTAAAATATAATAGTTGGTGGAGTTGGATATTTTTAATGGAGTGTTAATATTATTATTCTCTGTGGTAAGGTTGATTTAATAAAAGTGGTGTAATAAATGGGGCAAGATGGTAATTTTGGATGAAAAGGGGTAAAATGATAATTTTATAAGTAAAAGGATGAAATTGTAATTTGTAAGTAAAAAGAGGTATTATGGTAATTTTGGAAGTAAAGAGGAAGATGGTAATTTTATAAGTAAAGGGGTATTATGGTAATTTTGGAAAAGAAAGGCAAAATGGTAATTTTGTAAGAAAGGGGTAAGATGGTAATTTTGGATGTAAAAGAGTATTATGGTAAGTTTGGATGTAAGGGGTATAATAGTAATTTTTACAAATAAAAGGATATTGTGGTAATTTGGAAGTAAATGGTAGAAGGATAATTTTGTAAATAAAACGATATTTATAGCAAACTTGGGAGTAAGGGGTAACTTGGTAATTACGATAACGACGAAGGATAATTTGGTCATTAAATTGTGATTATAGAAGGACAATTGGATAATTATGTTAATAGAGAAGGGTTATTTGGTAAACTAACTAACAAAAGGGTATTATGGTAATTTTAATAATGGAGAAGGGCAATATAGTAATTATAATAATAGATAGGGGTAAATTAATAATTATAATTATAGAGAAGGATAATTAATAATTATAATTATGGAGAAGGGTAAATTGGTAATTATAAATATAGAGAAGGGTAAATTGGTAATTATAATTATGGAGAAGGGTAAATTGGTAATTATAATTATGGAGAAGGGTAAATTAATAATCATAATAATGGAGAAGGGTAAAATGGTAATTATAATAATTGAGAAGGGTAAATGGTAATTATGATAATGAAGAAGGGTAATTTGGTAATTTAACCGACTAAAGGGTGTATTGGTAATTATTTAACCAACTAAAGGGAAAAATTGGTAATCATGATAATGAAGAAGACTATTTTGATAATTTATCCAACTTAAGGGTAATTTAGTAATTATAATAAAAGGAGAAGGGAAATTTGGTAATCTAACCAATCAAATGGGAAATATGATAAGTGTAGCAATTATGAGGGGTGAATGGTGATCTAAAAAGCATAGGAGATAACTTGGTAACCTAAACCGAATAAGGGGTAATTTGATAATTATACAACCTAAAGGGTAATATGGTAATTTGTCAAGTAAGGAAGGAATGACTTAGCAATTATATAAGTAAGGGGTAAATGAATAATTTGTACCTAACATGTCATTGTGATTGTGGAATTTCATAATATGACTCAAATAATGCTAATTAGTAAGGTAAGAGTATTTGATAATTAGTAAGTATCACGAGAACGAACCCTAATTCGAAATTAGATGAGATTATGATGGCCTTAATGATTTCTCTGGGTTATCTTGGATAACCGTCTGAATAAGAAATGACTAATGATATCAAATTGATTGAAATTGGATAAGTATCTGACTATTGTGCTCTTTTGTGATCACCTTAATTAAGATACTAATACTTAAAGTGAAAGACCTCAAGATTGAGAATGATGGCTCTTTAGGAGTCGCTACCCAAAAAACGTGGTTTAGTGCACGATTATTCTGGTATATGCTGGTGTGCCTTTGTGACCCAGCCAGGTCCTATATCTTACTCTATCTAGCTCTACGAACCTATTTAGGGGGTATGCATACTTATGAATTAGGTGTCCTTATCGATAGGGCATTGAGTAGCTTTATACACTAGTACGACTAGGATACCTTTGTGTCCCTGGGTTCATGGTTGAAGGGTACTAAGTAGCTTGTATGCACCGGTACAACCGGTGTACCTTTGTGTCCCGAGTTCTTGATCTACTATCTGAGGAAAATAAATGGAATTGTTGTGGTGATTAAAAAAGAAAAAATACTAATCATGTAATACCCCAAAATTCACTATTTTTTTGAAAGCGGAAGCAATTATAATAGAAATACTTAAAACCCGTGAATTCTGGAAATGTTATCGCCACACTTAGTACTAGACCAGTTATCTCCGACCGTTTTAGTACCAAGTGCTAAGGCTAAAGAAGATATTAACAATCAATTACAAAATTAAAACAAACTAAACTCCAAATAATCATTAAACGGTTGTAAAACAAAATCAGAGTACGCATAAAAGAATTATTATTCAAATTAAAAGGAGAAATAGCTTACAACCGATAAAAGATTAACAAAAAATAAATAGAATTACATAGAGACTGAAATATAGCCACAACTCTCTCAAACTTGAGCCAACCACAACTCAACACACAGCCCCACCAGATATCTCACCCACCTGCACAAATCAGAAGGGCATACTACTCGTGGGAATGAGCAGCACCCATGAAAAGGGTGATTAGTACGCTACGTACTGAGTAAGGTAACCGAGCACTAAGGCCGACACACAAGCACATAATCCATGCAGATTAATAACAGGGCATAATCTAACATAAAAACATAAAGGTATATGAACAACTCAGGTACATACACAAAGGCTCATATAATCCAGATTAATTGTTTAATTAATCTTTTTATCGAAAGTCGATACACACCAAGCCATTTTATCAATCCATGTGAGTACAGGAACACCCCACTATTATAGCCGGTGGCTGGTCACACATAGAGTATCATGCCCTAACCACTATTATTACCGGTGGATCGGTCACACATAGGGTACAACCCTAACCACTATTCCTGACCGGTGGATCGGTCTGGTTTCTGCTTGCATGGTGTTCCACTGTAAGTAATTAGTATCTTTTAAGAGCTTTAATGATACTGGTTTGTGTTTATTGAGCTCGAGTCACCCCACTATTATTACCGGTGGGCCGACCACATATAGGACCTCATGCCTTAACCACTATTATAACCGGGGGATCGGTCGCACATAGGACTACGCATCCTAACCACTATTCCTGATCGGTGGATCGGTCTGGACTCGGCCCAATAATCGTCCACTTTAAAAGATTAGTGTCTTAAATATATTATTCATAAATACTTTCCATGCACACACATTTGCCCAGACATGCATGACCGACTCCATGCAAACCCTAACTCCATGTAAATCACACCTGCATGTAACCCTAGCTCCCATGCAAAACTAACTCCACGTAAACTACACTTACATGCAAACCCTACCTCCCATGCAAAACTAACTCCACATAAACTACACTTACATGCAAACCCTAGCTCCCATGTGAACCCTAACTCCACGTAACCCATGACTCCATGCAAACCCAATTCATATGCCAAGCCTAAATCACATGCAATCCTCAACTCAACATAGATCGCATTTCCATACTAACCCTAATTCACATGCAAGCCCTAATTCACATTCAAACCTCAACGCCACGTAGACATACTTCCATGCAAACCATAATACCATGCCATATCATGCAAAACCAATACCCATACCATATCATGCAAAACCAATACCCATACCCTATCAAGAAAAACCATAACACCATACCCCTTTCATATAAAACCCTAACACCATGCCATTTCATGCAAACTACTAACACCATACTATTTTATGCCAAACCCTAGCAGCATGCAACTCCATCATTATTTTACAATCACATCATGCATGTCTTGAAACCACATTATACAACAATAACAACATAATTGTACACATGATTCTCATGCCACCATTTGTCCACACCAACATACTTCAATCCCATAATCATGCTGTATTAATAACAATTATACAACATTCACACAAAATTCACTATAACTAACATCGCATGGCATGCATAGCATAAAATCACATAATACAAGTATGGCCTTAGCACCTCTTACCTAAAACGACACCAGTCTTGGAGCACGTTCCTACGCCTCCTTAGAACTTTGACCAAATAATAACATACTAATAAAATAACCTTAACAAAATTCTAACTTTACTAAATAAAAATAAGATAGATATTATAAACCTTGATAATATAGGGTTAAAGATTTTACCCTAATGATTATAATGAAACTAATATAATAATATCAAGGATAATAAAACTAATATCAATAAGAATATAAATAATAATAACAATAATAATAATAATAATAATAATAACAATAATAACATTGTTCACAATACTAATGGTAAAATATTTGCATTAATAATAATGGAATAAGAATAATAGAAATTTGAAATATAAACTAATAATAATAATTATACTTATAACATATTAATATTAATAATATTAATAAAAGAAATAATACGGGGAATAAACTCAAATTAAAATACAATAAGGCTTCAGCCCTCAACATAAATAATTATAAAACAATAATACTACTACTACTAATAATAAAACATATTAAGAATATAAATATTAAGAATAGTAATAGTGGTATTTATATGAAAATAATTGAAATAAATTAAATAAAGGCTTATAATAATATGGAAAATGGTTGAGAGGGTCTAGGGTTCAACCTTAAGCTGGTGGAGATAGGCGGCACCGGCGGTGGTGCACGGTGGCGGCGACGGTGGTCGGAAAATTAGAAGAAAAAAGGAAAAGATGGATGTTGGGAAAAAGATAGGGAGAATTGAGGTGATAGAAGAGGTGTATATTGTTGCCCAGGAGGAGAGGGAAAAAATGATGGTGGTGGTGCAGCCAAAGGTGGCGGTGTACGACAGCAGAAGGCGGTTTAAGGCTTTGGGGTCAAAATTCCGGTGAAACGAGCATCCAACTTTGCATGGTTATTGAGGCTTGTGCAAGAATAATCGAAGGTTGAAAATAGTTTGGTTAACTAGAGGGCGTTTCAGGGAAGCATTTAGCATGCGGCGGTGGCATTGAAGTTGGCTAGCGGCGGTGAAATCTGCGTCTAAAGTTGCGGTGGTGGCAGCCCTCGCCGAGGGTTTCAAGGAAGAAAAATCTTTCACAACTCCTACAATCAGGATTTTTATAGATGGTAGATGGTATAATAAGGTTTTGGGGGTCGGCAGGAAGTCATTAGATGCGAGAGTTTGGGTGGCTGGTGGCAGAAAATGGTCGGGCACCGTTTGGTTGGATTCGAAGTTTTGCGGGCTGGAATGAGGAAACGGGCGAGATATAATGTCCAATAATTAATTAAGCCAATTTATTCTTGGAGTTAAGAGGAATACAAAGAGACAAGAAACAACAGGTATTATTCACCGTAACCGGAGATGCCATTGATGGGGGCGAGAGTTGCAGCGGCTGTGACGAAGGAAGAAGGAAAGGAGGCGGACCGGTCGACCGGGGAAAAGAAAGAAAGAAGGAGAACCGGGCCGGTTGGTGCCGGTTACTACTTCATTAAACGAGACGAGTCGTCTCGTCAATAAAATGGACAAAACATCACGTTTGGGCGAACACAGGAGTAGCCAGCAACGCTGGGCTGCGGGGAGAGAAAGAAAAGGGTGGGTTTGGCCGTGTCCAGGCCCAACCGCGGAAGAAAGAAGAAAAAGAAAGAAAGAAAAAGAAAAAGAAGAAAAGAAAAGGAAAAGGGAAAAGGAAAAAGGAGAAATTTTAAGGTTTTGGGTTCAAATAAATTTATTAGAATATTTTGGGTATTTAACATAAAATATTTATTTAATAAAAATATTAAATTCCCTTTTTTGGGGCCAATTTAGGGTTTCTTAAAATAATTTCCATAAATTCTATTTTAATTAGCAAAACACCCTAATTTTATTCCATTACATTATTTATAAAATTATTATTAATTTAAAACTATTTTCTCCTTCTTATTTTAAATAAAATAATTTATTTAGTTAATTTCTAAAATAAAATCCTTAATTAGCTAGAATACTCAAATTCTCTCCTAATAAAAATACTTATAAATTTATTCTTGATTTGCCCTAATTAATTTCCTTTTATTTTAAATAAATTAATATACTTAATTAAATTTTATAATACCTCATTTAGATATAATATTTAAGATTAGAATTTTTCGGGGCATTTCAAATCATGAAATTGAAAGATTAATGAGCCGGGCCTAGTTGAATTATGATATTGAGTACCGATCCACCAGTTATAATAGTGACCTAGGAGCGTAATGCCCTAGCAAGTGATTATGAGAATCGGTCCACCGGATATAATAGTGGCCTAGGAGTGTGTTGCCCTGGAAGATGATTATGAGTACCGATCCACCGGATATAATAGTGGCTAGAAGCGTGTTGCCCTGTATGATGTTGATATATATTATGATCTATCGGCAATAATAGTGGGGGTTCCGAGCTCAATAAAACCAGTCATGGATGTGAATAGAGTTATGAAAAAATTCTAATCACTTATAATGGAACACCATATGAGTCGATGCTAGACCGGTCCACCGGCGAATAATAGTGGCCAGGAGCGTCTTGCCCTAGAGACAGATCCACCGACATATAATGGTGGTTAGGTGTGTTCTTCCCTATAAGTGAACGATCCACCGACTATAATAGTGGGGTTCCCGCACTCACATGGATATAAAATCTGAGAGATGATTGAATAATGATGGACTATTGGCTTAAGGCCCGAAAGTATTGATTTAGCACTATGACATAGCTTAAGGCCAAAAGTATTGATCATACATTGCGACCTTTTGATATCTAATATGAATATTAATTATGTGAATGTTATATATACACATCTTGTTATACATGGTTATAGCTTCGTTTCATGTGTTGCATTGCAGGCCTGCTCTTAAGTGTGATTTTAAAGTGTTACTCAGCACCATTCTACTAAAGGATTCCATTTGTGCGCCCCTGCCTATTCAATGGGTAGTGTCCCTTGCAGGTCCTTTTCAAGTACTATTCAAGTGGGCAACACGAAAGAGCGTAAGGATTATCCGGCCTTTAGGATTTCATTCTTCATCTTCTAATGTATGGTTTAAATGTAAATTTGTTCTTGTAACCACTATTGGTGGAATCTATTCTTATAAAATGTTTATTGGTGCTACTCTGACTTAATATGATTTGAATTTCTAGCAATTGATATTTTGTTCTTTAGCCTTAGCACTTGGTACTAGAATGGTAGGAGTGAATCGGTCTAGTACTAAGTGTAGCGGTAATATCCTTGAAATTCACAGTTTGTTATTTTACTTCTGCTAACTCTTTTAAATAAAACAAATATTTTTTAGTAGTGAATTTTGGGGGTGTTACAATATGTTTCTTAATGGAACACACACACTACATATCAATATATGGTTAGTTACATCTTATTCTAATATTAACATCAAAGTGTATAAATTTCTTATAATAATTTGTTCTATATGTACAACTCTTAGAAAATTTTCCACTACCACTAGTGCATGTTGCATGGGGGTATTCCACGATAGCAACATATTTTCATGGATGACACCATATCAATAAAAGTTTGAAATGTGTTTAAGGTTTAATAATGATTCCACACATCCAACAAAACCATTTCCTTTATCTTCAAATGTTTGAAGGATAGAATTATTGTATCTTTTTGTTATATTATTTGTATTTTAATTTTGAAATGGCCATATGTTAAGTCGTATACTTATCAAAACTTGAAGCAGTCATCTTCAATCTAACCATTTAGTGCTAACTGTTGGTTATGTTAAGTTATTTGGAGTGTTATCACATGTTATAGAGAATTTTTTATCACATATTATATATAATTAGTTTAACCACAATACTCCTTTAACTCCATTTTGATTGTCACACATGTTACCTGTCTAAGAGTGTTAAATGTAGGTAATTATTTGTAGGTGACTTATCTACCATATCAATTTCATCAAAGTTAAGTCACATACTAATAAAATCTTGTTAGCATGTTGATGCATCAATATTGGAATGTGTGAGAAACAACAAGTATCATACATATTCAAAATTACAATACATAAAAGCACATAACAAATTAGGCATTATGACCACACCCACCCCCATCTTCACTCCTATGTCCTTGATTATGGATAAGAACTCTTAAATTTTGAGCAATGACCTCAATCACTATGTGTTGTCGCCCATATTCCAAAGTGGGTCCACCCCTTCAATACATACATCTAAGAGCTCTTGCTACATCATCAAGATATCTTTCAACTCTTATATCTACTTCTTCTTCACACCGTGCAACCAATAGTTTCTCTGTGGCAATAAGTACCTATGAGACACTTAGACATACCAATTCATGTACTCAAAATATATATTTCATGGTTCCACTATTGGTTGTTCACAAATAAATTGTTTAGTACATCATCTAACTCAAACTCCACTAGGCAATCATGTATGAATAGAAAACTTTATATTTCCTCACGTTGCATTCTCTATATATATTCCCCTTTGATCTTATAATAATCTCTTTGGGGGTTTATTGTGTAAGCCCAACTTTACAAGTGAATCTTTTTGGCATATATGGTTTTAAGAAATTCATGAAAGGTAAAAAAACTATGAAATAATTCCATAGGACAATTAATCATTAAGTAACAGACTTTGTACGAATCAAATATGACGTACATCAAAAGAAGTAAAATAAATACTAATATCACTCTAATGAACATTTAAAAAAACTTTAATACATTTGAGTATACTTATATCATGGAGATATCATCAATTTCTCTTTGATAGTATTTAAGAATACAAACAATCTTATCAAGAAGTCTTTTACACCACCATATTCAACAATAGAGCATGGGAGGATCCCAATCACTCTGAATAGGAATGAACTCAAGAAAGTGTTTGTATATCTAGTTATGTTATATTATACATGTGTTAGAATTACAATTAAATAATCCAAGATGGTATTATATATATATATATATATATATATATATATATATGGTAGTTAGATAATTAAATGTAATATAGTTATACATCCAGATATTAGATGAGCTCAAGCTCTTGATGTAATACCTATCTAGCTATATAAAAATGTAAGTGCAGTCAATTCCCATGCACAATTGTTGACAAATATGGGATATTGGAGAAAAAAAATCCAATACAGTCTAACTCTATCAAATGACTTATCAATAAATAATAATAAGCTCGGTGACCATAATAGGTATATACTAGCTTTTCTATCTTCAATTACCTCATCAAATATACACATCTTGAAGAAACTTGAACGTGAGTCCACCTCCTCTAATCACATTGACTATGTCCTCCTCATCCATACCAAATAGAACATCTAATATATATATCACTTTTAAGTAAGAATGATTCCTATTGTCTATATATAAGTAATGACTATCAACATTCAACCCTAGTATATGTTGGACATTTAAAAAGGTGATTGTCATCTCACCCCATGACATATAGAAGTTTCTAGTAGCTAATTATCATCTCTTGACAAAGGAAAATATAAATGTCCAATGTAGATACACAAATATTTTGGAAGAGATGTGTCTCGGTTTGGTACCATAAATGAGAGTGAAACAATAATCATTAATGGCAGTAATCTATTTACTTATATTATTCTATAGAGTGTGAACCTTCAACGCCCCATAATCCTAAACAAACAAAAATAAATAATAAATGCATGATATTTAACAATGCAAATAAGAATTGAACTTACAAAATTACCTTTCCAAACCATATATTTAATGTAATATGATCATCAAAGCTTGGGATCAAACTAAGGATACTTGGATCTCCAAGACACGGTATATGCAAATAACTATTATGATTCATGATTATGTCTCATGCTTCTTCATTTACATCATATTCGTCACCATCATTACCACCATCATCACTTTCATGATCATATACAAGTGGTGGATGGTGTACATGGGCTAATGAGGATTCTCTAGTTATGTGGGTCGAGGATGATGGTCCCCTAAATGATGACCGACTTACTCTGATATTCTTCCTTTGATATGCTTTAGAAATAACCTTGAAAGCTATATGAGATATTGATTATGATTGACCCATGTGAGTTGATGATGATAGAATTAGTGCATGGACTGTAAAGGATGACATACATGTGTAGTTTGTGAATGGTGACATCATAGATGTCTCATAATACTCAAGAATAGCTTGTTGTAAAGATTCTTCCTCTTAGAATTGTACTGGAGCTACTTCTTCTGAAGCGTGTTCATGTTATTGTTGAGTACATTTTTTTCTATGTTGTAGCTCTCTAATTAATTCTTTTGCAACACTTGCTAAACTCTATATTGGAGTCTACTATGATGCTTTTTCTTCTTCATTTCTATGCCACGAAAAAATAGTAACTCCACATCCGTGAATCCTATTTAGTATTTCTCCTTATATGTGGATCATTTAAAATATAATGAATATATGATGTTAGTACTTACATTAGCAATGTCTTACTGCATAGAAATATAAATGCAAAATTAGGAATATCTTCATAATTAAACAATTCAAGAGGTCTAGTGTTTTCACAAGATTCTCCATTCTTTTATACATAACACACTTAATTCCATTATTTTGAATAGATGTGGTGTTGAATTTATTCATGAAAATATTTTCCATATAGTTAAAAACCAACATTTACACATATAAAACATAATATAAAGCATGTTAATTGTGCACGTATTATCAAGTTTATATCTCTAGTACACTTATGTAATCTACTTTATCCTCTTAATTTGGTTCAAATCATTATATGTTTGAATGACCTCAATTGAAATCTATGAAAAATTTAATTCTAAAATATAAAAATTTTAATTTTCCATAAGTAAATAATAAAAAAAATTCCTAAAAGTAATTACAATAGTTTCCTATGCCAAAAGCTTAACTGATTTATATGATTAGGATGATACAATTTTAGCTCAAGGAAGAAAAAAAAACAATGTGATAAACTCATGCTACATATCACAATATGTGTCTAGATATCACGCATATCACCCTCCCCAATGTTCACATCTCACACCAAGTAGGCTTAAAAATGTTCATATCTCATATAAGGAAGCCTTAGTAGTATTCAAAGCTCACACATGTAGAGCTTAGTTGTGTTCAAATTTTACACTCCAAACTTACAACTATGCTTCCCTCACATTCAGCACACATAAATATCAACCATGGCCATGTACAAAGTTTGCAAAACCACAAAATTATACCATATCCAAAAATAAAAAAAAGTTGCTAACTTGGATGATGTAAATATGTAGAAAGGGATGAAGTTATGCGAGAGAGGGAATGGTATTATTTCTTGCTTACTCAACTACTCTTGTTGCTAGTATCTCGCTGTGTGAGAGTGAGAGTGAGGTATTTGTGAATGGAGGTGAGTTTTAAGCTTGAGAGAGATAGATTTGTATGAGCGAGGTTCAATAGGAAGAGATAGAGCTACATAAATGAATGGAGTCGGTGTTTCTTATTTTATCTCAAACTTTTGGTTTTTGATGCCAACAATCAAGGTTTTTACAAAACATAAGTATTTAGTATTGCTTAATCAAGGTAGCATGAGATTCTACCATATTTAAGTAGATGTAACATTAGTTACAAGCATAGCTAAGTAACTAAACACATTGTGACCAAACTAAATGAAGGGTATTAGTGGTAATTCAAAACTTTTTTCATATAGTAATTGAGCTATTTTTTGAATAGTTTCTTCATTTGATTTTGTGTTCTTGAGTTTTCAAATATATAGGTATTCATTAATCAAATATCTAATGAAAAACTTAAAATATATAGAATATTGAATATCCTAAGAAAAAACTTTGGATATCTAACACTTTAAAGTTCTAGAACTTTAGATCGGACCAAAGATAAGTCGTTGAATATCTAAAACTTTCAAACAAGTAACAATATTTATTACCTTTCAAATGGAGAATTTATATATATATATATATATATATATATATAAATTCTCCATTTTAAAGGTAATAAATTGATCTAATTTGAACTAATCCAATTCGGTCTAATTATTTGATTCAAGTATTATATTACATTATGTCAAATTAGTAATTCCACATTTTTGATAAAATTAAAATATTTAATAAAGCTATCAATTTAGAAGTATAAATTTACTAAATAACTAGTTGTTAGAATATATATTCTTATATTTATAAAATTTATTGAACTGAATATGATTTGTTACATCATATTTAATATCCTTTTTTTGAATTTTTATTGACTAGATTGACTATTTGATCCCAAAAAAAATTTCATCGATTATTTAATTTTTTAGATCATATTGATTCGGATATCGAATCATTTTATCGCATATTGAAACACATGAACAACTCTATCCATATCATCTTAACTTATGGCATAAAATGTCGTTAAGGTTTCTATTTCCAACCGAGTTTATAGTATCTCTTGTCATAGATAATTCTTTAATAAAAAAAATTGTGATATTGAAATGAAGGCTCATAACTTGCTCTTCCTACATATTTTCTCTTAGAACACCATACTAATTTTACCTGTTAGATTATCAACTTCTCTTGATTATTTCTTGAAATTACTTGATGATTGGATTAGAATAAAAGTGGTTCATTTATATATCCCTTGATTATTCATTTTGTTTTTGGATTATAGTAATTTGAGCTTGAATTAGATGAATCTCTTATCTGGAATTCATCAAATAGGAAAATGGTACAAATATTGGGGTGGGGTGTGTAGGCAGAGCAATTTTACAAGCCATATATCTTTTATAGTTTTTTTTATAAGGGTTGAAGCTCAGAATAACAATAATGGGAATTAAACCTATGATCAAGGTGATGCTTTAATGATACGAGCTGTAATAGATATGCTTGGTATTTTTTTTATTAGTCATTGAATGATCAATTCTTAACCACCACATTACTTGGATGCACATACAAATTTGGTTTATACATGTAATGGCTTGTTGGGCATTTTTCTTCTAAGAAGTCATGGCTCATATCCTTTTTACTACTTTTAATTTAATTTATCTTTTCTTTTTCATACATATGTTATGTTAATGATTTTATATTAATTTTCAACACTATGTTTTTCAAATAGATATTGATATTTTTAAATACCAATTGTAATTTTATTTTGTTTTTGTTTTGAGTAATAGTCATAGCTTACTTTAAAATTATATCATTTGATATAGAATAAAGTGTTCTTATATTAATATACCATATAATATAAATTGAAAAACCATCAAAAAAATCTATTATGTTCTACAAAGGAGACACTATAGAATTGATATTTGACCATTAACAATATTTATACATGTAGCTACACTATGGTCTATTGCTCCAAATAAACAAACAAAGATGCTAAACAATTTTTTTTGATATATTATTTATTATTTAAATATATTCATAATATTATTTTTTCAAGAATATGATTTTTAATATTTTTACATTTTTGGTTTTTCATGTTATTACTTTTTTACCTTAATTTAATTATAATTAAAGAATAGGCCTCCTACAGTGAGGGCCAAAGACAAGAAATTTTGACTAAGCTCTCTAATTTGTAGTTGCAATGAGCTAATAATATTGAATAAAAAAAGGTCATTAACATATGAAAACTTTATATGCCAAAAGTCAAGCTATTATCATGATTTGTTAGTCATCGCATTATGCTATATAATTATGTATATTGTATGTCGTATTACAATCCTAAATGACCTTTTTCCTAAGTACATAAAATAACACCATATCCTGAGACAACCAAAAATTATGTTACAAGCCTTAATTAAAATATTACAACATAAAGGTTGAATAAAATTCCACACGATCAAGTAGATCCAAGTAAGAAAGGGACCATATGTCTTTGAATACAATATAGCCACTTAGTAGTATATTCTTTTTCTCTATATATGGAATGTGTTCTCTCTCCATAAGGAATATGATTATGACTAGGCCTATGACCCAAGGAATGTGAGACACATAAAATCCTCTCGACATTGATATTTAATGTTAGGGTTCTTCGATAAAAGGATGGATACTGAGAACAACAAGTGGTGTTAGACAAGGGAAAATAATCAAGTGACAATAGCCAAGGACATGAGCCATGTGGAATGGACTCGGGATTGACAACCAAGGGCATTGTCCAAGGGTATAAACAAAAGGGTGTCGATTAGAGGCAAATCTATCGCCTAGTCAAGAGCAATGATCAAATACCAAATGATGGGATCAATTGCCTAGAAAGGATTCATAGATGAAACTAAGGGAGCCGACATGAAAGAACGATGGAGAGTGGTTAGAAATCTCTTAATATAATAGATTTGATACTCATTGGCATAGTAGCCTATAATTTGATAGAGGTCAATTCATGGAATTTATCATTATGTGCTAACATGTACATTTTTCATATTATGACTATTAGATAGTTATACTATGTTTAGAACCCAAAATATGGTTGAGTGATTGCCTAAGAATGAGTGAAGGTATAAAATGACCCTCTGTTGACCACTTGTATGGCATGTATGAATTCTAGTAAGGTTCTAATTTTCTCCAATTATTCATACACAATAAAATTCTCTATTTCATCCTAACACAAATCTTCATCCATTGTACTTGCAATTTACTCTCATATTTTTTCATAGTCATGCAGCTAGTTGAGAAGGTTATTCACTTGATTGAGGGGGATTTTTTACACCTAATATCAAAGCAAGGTTCATAGACATGATAGTTGGTAAACTGGTTGTGGTGATGTTGAAAAACATGAATTATAAGACCTGTAAGAGTAATATGGTAGACCTACTCTCTTTAAAATAGTCAATCGATCCAATTGAGAATGAATGAGGTGTGACTGAGAGCATAAAAAAGGAGATTGGACTAAGATCAACAAAAGAGCTTGTTGCTATATTCATAAATGGGCGGAGGATAGTGTTATTCATCATATTGAGGAACAAACCATTTTATATGAAATGTGTTCCAAGCTAGATTCACTTTATAAGAATAAGATTGTTGAAAACAAGGTGCACACTACTACGGAAACAGGAATTAATAACGGCACATTAGTAACGGTGGTTCGAAAACTGTCGTCAAATCCGTGAAAATTAATGCGCGGGAATCTTTAATAACGGTTTTACGTAATAACCGTTATTAAAAGTGCAAGGTAAAATTTTGCACGGGAATTTTAATAACGGTTGACGTAAAACCGTTATTAAAAATTGATTTAATAACGGTTCAAACAAGAACCGTTGTTAAAATTTCCAATGTTTTAATAACGGTTCCTTTTAAAACCGTTATTAAATCTTGTTTTGATAACGGTTCTTGTAAGAACCGTTATTAAATCAATTTTTAATAACGGTTCTTACAGGAACCGTTATTAATATCTCCTTTTATTTTGTTCTCTTTTGTTTCGTGCCAAAAATTTCACACTCTGCCGCTTCCCTCTCGTACTCTTTTTCTATTGCGAACCCTTGCACCACCGCTCCGGCTCCTCTGAATTAAGGGAAACCGTCGCACCGCCATCTCTCCACCACCCCTCTGCCATTCTTGCGAACGTAGCCAGCATTTGTACCTTCGTCGTTGTCGTTCTCAACTTGTACGCCGTCGCTCCCTTTATGTATGTGTTGTTCTTCCTTCAATATTGCTTAATTTGTCTCTACTGATATGTATATATATATATATAAATGCATGCATGTTGCACCGAAGATGTTGTGTTTGATGTGTTGTTCGAAAATCTGTCGTTCGATGTGTTGGTGAAAAAATTTGCTGTGGCCTTTTTGATTGTGGCCGGCCGAGACCTTAATATATATGTATATATATATATATATAAATGTGTTTATAATCTATTTTATAAAAATATGTATTATTATTTTAAGAGAATCCACAAGCCTAAAATATATATTATTATCATAAGATATGTACGTTCTAAGTATAAAATTAAGGTGTATATATTTTTTTAGCACTCACATTATTATATATGCAGATGATCATGTGTATTTATATGCTTTTTTTAATATATATTTTGTAAGACGTGTATGTTTTTTTTTTTCCGTAAAATGTGTGTTTATATGTGTTCTATTATATGTATATATATTTATAATATATTCATATATAAGATGTGTATATATAATCTTAAATAATTGTGGTTAGGGTTAGGGTTAGCTATAGGTTTAGGATCATTATCTTATGAGGTTTAGTGTTATTTTTTATTATAATTTATTAGGGTTAATTATTTTTAGGGTTAGTGGAGGGGGGAGGGTTAGGGTTTATCGTTTATTATATTAAATATAAACTAGGGCTATAAGGAAAAATCCTAAGGATAAGGGTATTGTGCCTGGGGAAAAGTTGAGGAGGTTGGTTGGGCATCGGTGTTGTGATCGATAAAAATTAAATAGAGATGAATAATTGTGTATAATAATAATAATAA